>OZ035838.1:1706216-1778187 GCA_964034765.1 Knipowitschia caucasica | reverse complement strand
TACGTTGCGCTAAAACATTCTTATAAACCATGCCGCCTAAGAAAGGCCCCCTCCTACATCGGAGTTTTTGAGGAAATAAATCCTCACTTGCTTCCTTTACCGGGGAACTGACAAGATGTAAGGCGCAGCTGGCCCATACTCCTGTCACATGCTGGGTTGGTTAACACACACTGCGCAGATCCATTATAATGAAGTGATGGACCGCCGCATCGAGGTTTGTGGAGCGGCGTCGTTTTGACGATATGGAGCAGTACGTAGTCGGATTATCGACCTATTTATTCTGGAATTAAAATACCACACCGCCGCTCGTACGCTTGCACGAGCCGTTGCCTCTGCGCGATTCTGGTGGGCAGCCCGTTGAGGGACGAAGACTGCCTCCGTGGTAGCAGCATGGTGGCTTCATACCTCCACTACCGGGGGATTAGAGCTGGTCCCTGTGACCACGTTGAGGATGCATCCATTGCCCTCGCGGAACAACGAGCGGCCCAGCCGTCTTCATGAGGTTTGTGAGCGCAGAAAGAAACAAGGTAGGCTACTTAAGCAAGGGACGCAAACTCATAAGGAACAAATGTCTTCATAATGATCTATTAAACCAAAAAGACTCGGACATGTGCTACGCATTCGCTCAGACATCTGAAAAACACAACAGTAGATTCAGCTCAGCTTGGGTTTCAATCGGTCAAGGTCTCTTTAGATAATTATTCTTAATGGGGACCCTGAAGCAAAGGTCTGGTCGTAAGATGGATAGAAGAGTGACAAATTCAACAAGATAAAAAGGTATCAACACTATATCTTACTTGGAGATACCTATATGGTGAAACTTGACTGTTTACCCTGTTCTATCAAACAACAATGATCTGGACATGCTTGCAGCTAACTACGTCTTTACTTCTTTATTCATAAATCGATTTCCTTTAAGATCTTGCCAAATATGTCTCTTGCTATTGCTGACTTAATGGAATGCCTAACGATAGAAATCCTCAACGAAAAGAGCAAGAACATAATTACATAAGCTGTGTATACCGATCACCTGCATCAAATATAGATGACTTCACTGAATGGATGGACAAATTATTTTGTCCTACAAACAAAAAAGAATTATTCATTTGTGGTGATTTTAACATCAATTTACTCAATCCAGCAAAACATAAGGCCATAGCAGACTTTTCTGACACCATGTGTAGCATATCCAACCATAACCAGACCGAGTAGACTAACAGTACATAGTGCCACACTGATTGACAACATATTTTCCAACACAATAGAGAAACCGATCACCAGTGGCTTGTTAATATGTGACATTTCTGATCATCTGCCAGTCTTCCTCCTGTGTGACTGTGACCTTGTATACAACACAAAAACTGATCCAAAGGAAACTTACAAACGAGAGAGAACTGAAGTAAATTTGAATGCCTTTAAAAATAGCTTAAATGAACAGGATTAGAGCTTAGTTTTAACTGAGACAAATGTAAATGTTGCATATGATACATTTCTGAAAATATTTCTTTCCTTGTATGATATACACTGTCCCATGAAATTGTGGCATAAAAAAAATAAACAAAAAAAAAGTCCCTGGCTCACAAGAGGAATCCTTAATTCTTGCAATAAGAAACAACATCTTTACAAATTGTTCATTAAGTTGAAGACCACTCAATCCAATGCAAAAGAAACTGAAGAAGCTGAACGCAAGTACAAGACATATAAAAATAAATTAACAAATATAATGCGCCTTAGTAAGCAATTATATTATGGAAGAACTCTAGATGTGAACACAAATAATATAAAGAAAACCCGGGACATACTAAATGGACTAATAAAACAAGGATCAACAAGAAAAGTGTATCCAGATTACTTCGATGACATCGATGGTGATAAGCATAATATTAACAACATAGTAAATGGTTTTAACAGTTTTTTTGTAAACATTGGTCCACAGCTTTCCGACAATATCTCTAATGAAAGTAATAGCCTAAGTATCAATCCAATTTCACTTAATCCTCATTCAATGTTTCTTGTTGCAACCAATGAACATGAAGTAAAGGAAGTTGTTCTTAAATTAAAAAACAAATTCTCCACAGATTGTCACGGTATTGACATGGCACTTGTGAAAAATGTAATAAACAATATTGTCAAACCCTTAACTCATATATGCAATCTCTCTCTCCAGTCTGGATGTTTCCCAAATAAGATGAAAATAGCTAAAGTCATACCAGTATTTAAAAATGGAAATAAACACTGTTTCACAAATTACAGACCTATCTCTCTATTACCACAGTTCTCAAAAGTCTTGGAAAGAATTTTCATCTCTCGGTTGGAAACATTTGTTGACAAACATGACCTCTTAAACAACAGTCAGTATGGATTCAGAGGAAAAAGAACCACTTCAATGGCCATAACTGAAGCAATAGAAGAAATAACAAATTCTTTGGATCAGAAATTACACACTATAGGAATCTTTATCGACTTAAAAAAAGCCTTTGATACAATAAATCACTCAATGCTGCTGGATAAATTACAAAAATATGGTATCAGGGGTGTCGCTGGAGAATGGCTCTGTGATTATTTAACTGGTAGAGTACAGTTTGTTCACATGGGGGATCATGTCTCCGAAAATCTTGGCATTACTTGTGGTGTCCCCCAGGGGTCAGTGTTGGGTCCCATGCTGTTTAACTTCTATATCAATGACATATTCGAAGTATCGCAGTCACTAAAACTAGTTCTTTTTGCGGATGACACTAGCATTTTTTGTAGTAGTCCTGACTGCAAACAACTTATTGATACTGTGGATGTTGAACTGACCAAAATAAAAACATGGATGGATGCCAACAAACTGTCCCTGAACCTAAATAAAACAAAGGCAATGATTTTCGGTTATGCAAAGAAAAATACAGAGTTTAAAATTAATATTGATGGAGTTGAAATTGAAAATGTTGCTGAAAATAAATTCCTAGGTGTAATCATGGATAACAAATTGTCATGGAAAGCCCATATAAGTTATGTGACGACAAAAATAGCTAAAAACATCTCAATCATGAATAAAGTGAAACATTATCTTGATTTTCATGCACTACACACACTATATTGTTCATTGGTATTACCCTACCTAACATACTGTGTTGAGGTGTGGGGTAACAACTACCAATGTTCAACAACACCCTTATTCTTATTGCAGAAACGAGCTGTGCGGATCATTCATAAAACAAGCTACTTGCATCACACTCACAAACTTTTTCTTAAATCTAAAATACTAAAATTCCCAGACCTTGTAAAATTTAACACCGCCATCATGTTATTCAAGGCATTTCACAAATTGTTACCTCATAACATACAAACATATTTTGTGCCTAAAGAAAAAAACTATAATCTAAGAGGTCTTGGACATTTTACACTTCCCAAATTTCGATCTACCCGTAAAAGTTTCTGTGTGACTGTGTGTGGTGTCAAACTGTGGAATGCTTTGGATCCTCAATTAAAGCTGCACTAACTGACTTTATTTTTGTATTCATTACGAAAATGCTATCCATGTCCATGTAGTGCATTGGGATATACATCATTTTGAAGAAAAAGTAGCGCAGATTTGTGCTGGCGTGACATTATATTTTAGATCGAGTTTTGATGAAACAAGGAAGAGAATGTGTTTCGGGTCGCGGATTGTGACCATCACAGTGACCACTAGCCCCACTTCGTGAGAAGCCACAGTCGTAGCACAGGCTGGTTAGCACACAGCGAGGCTATTAGGAGCGTGCTGAGTGATAGCACTCGCTCTCAGCAAGAGGTCCTGGTTCGATCCCGTCGACCAGGCTTTGAGTGAGTTGCATGTCTCCTGTCTGCGAGTTTCTCCGGTACCGGTTCCCTACCCAAAAACATGCAAGTTCTAGCATGCGCCCTGTATGCCTGCCCCTCTGAGGAGTGAGGACTATGCCAAATACAATGTAACCGCTTGAGACTCAGACTGCGTGAAAGGCGTATAAATAAAACTTACTACTTACTTACTACCTGAGCTCGTCTCTTCGTCACGGTTACTGCTTACACAGCGAGACAGCCATCCAAAAGAAAGCCCCGTTCCTCCGCTCTTCCCGGTTCTATCGTTCTATGGTCACGCCATCCACGTACAAATCCATATCCGTGTATTATCCATATTGAGAGACGCTAGCTCCGTCCCAACAGTGGGTGTGTGTGGGGGCGATAGCTTCGTGGGTGCGGGGAGGGGAGCAGAAAGAGAGAGGCCAGCGAGTCCACGGCTTCAAAATCCCAAAGTCAGTTAGTGCAGCTTTAATGCAATGCCAAGATATTCACAGATTTAAGACATTATATAAAAACAATGTCTGGTCCGAATACAGAGAGATTATGACTTGAATGTATTTCTCTTCTTTTCCCTCGACTCATGTTGGCATGTACTTGCTCTTGTTAATACATTTTGGAGTATGTTTCCTTACCATTGCTGGTATTTGCTGTTCATTACCATTGTTGGTATTTCTTTTTTTAAATTGTTTTTGCATGTAGTTTCTTTTTATTTTTTTATTATTATTATTTTTTACATTTGTCCCTGATGACATTTTCAATAACTCATTTTGCTTATGAACAATATGTTTAAGATTTTGATATCTGTGCTAAATTTACGTTGGAGCTAAAACCGGAGCCTTTACTTTACTTTACCCTTGTAATGACTGAAGTAATTAGGGGTGGGATTAAATAAGTGTCCACTTCTTCCCACTCCTTTTCGAGCATCCATAAGTGTTATGTTAGTATCACTCACTCTTTTTGTTATTACTCCTTTGTTATATTTTGTACATGTACCTAAGTTGCTTGAACTAATTATTTCTATGCCCGCTTACTTGCTCGGAATGAATAAATAAAAATAAAAAAACATACAACATAAACAAAAATGTATTGGAGCATTTACAGCTACTTAATAACAGCTACTTATTTCGTATATCATGTGTTCTCTTACTGCTGTCCTGTCTGTGCAACATTGAAATTTCCCCACTGTGGGACGAATAAAGGTTCTGAAGTCAAAGTCGACACCCTAATCCAAACTGCTCATAGGTTCTTGGCCCGTAAGATGTAAAATGGACAAGTAGCATAGTCAAAGGATCAATGAAACAAGGAATTCCAGACTGGATTCTTACAGAAACAGGAAGTCTTTATGTTGAACTCATGGATCGAGGAGTCAGGTCGAACAAGTCGATCTGACTCGTGCAGGTCATATATGTATCTGTTTGTACTTTCCTTTCTTGCAGAAGCTCCTTTTATAGTCTTTGACGGTACCAGCTCCACCTGTGCTCGACTCCAGCTCTTGTCATTAAGTGCCACGGAGCCGATTGATAGATGTGTTTGTCTTGTTCTGCTTCGACGTTGTCAGACGCCGTACGATCTTTTTGTGAACTCCAGGGTCTGCATTTCGCTCTGAGACCTGACTTAACGTTCTGACTCAAAAATACATTCTTACAGGTTATTTTATCTAATTTTACTGCACACTAGGCTCAAAAATTAGTGTAAACACAAACTATAAAGATGTAATAGTACAAACATAAAACACAACTATAAAGATGCATGAGATTCTGAAATCAATAAAATGATTTTTTCTTCTAATTTTCAGCTCAAAATGGCCTTGATCAACGGCGACACCAACATGAAGACGGATGGAGACACTAACCTCAAAGGCCCCGTGGCGGGTGTTTACCTCGACAAGGCCAAGGAAAAGATCTCGATCTACCAAGCCATGAAGAAGCGTCTGCTCAAACCTGCGACAGCGTTAGTTCTGCTCGAAGCCCAGGCCGCCACAGTTGGTATAATTGACCCGGTGGCAAACAAAACGCTGCCTGTTTCTGAGGCAATCAAAGAAGGAATAGTTGGGCCTGAGATGAGAGAGAAGCTCTTAGCAGCAGAGAACGCCCTCCATGGATACAAAGACCCCTACTCGGACCAAACAATATCCCTATTTCAGGCCATGCAAAAAGAAATAGTGACCAAAGAGTATGGTCTGCGATTGCTTGAAGCACAGATTGCAACAAAGGGTTTATTTGATCCAAATGACAAAGCCTGGATCTCAACTGAAGAAGCTGTCCAAAAAGGACTTTACCAAACAGATTTACTGAACAACCAGATGCCAGAGCTCAAAGTGATTTACAACCCAAACTCACAAGAAAAGGTGAATTATAAAAGTCTGATGGAAAAATGCATTGTGGACACAGACACAGGCCTGCTGCTGTTTCCAGTTTACATCACTTTTAAGGGTCTCAGAAGAGGGATCTCCTCCACAGAACTGCTAGAGTCCAAGATTATTGACAAGGAAACGTTTGATGATCTGCAAAGAGGCAAAACCACCACTGAGGATGTCATGTTACTGGAGTCAGTGAAGGAGTACTTGGAGGGTAAGGGCAGTATTGCTGGCATCGCAATTCTTTCCGACAACAAGAGAATGAGTATATATCAAGCCATGAAAAAGGGAATACTGATGCCAGGGACTGCGCTGGTCTTATTGGAGGCACAAGCGGCCACTGGCTTCATGATCGATCCTGTGGAAAACAAAATATACACTGTGGATGGGGCTATTAAAAACAAGCTGGTGGGCCCTGAGTTTCATGCCAAACTGAGATCCGCGGAGCGAGCAGTCACGGGATACAAAGATCCTTACACAGGGGAGACCATTTCCCTGTTCCAAGCCCTGTCGAAAGATCTAATCGTAAAAGACCATGGCATTCGTCTGCTTGAAGCACAAATTGCGACAGGCGGAATAATCGATCCGATCAATAGCCACAGACTCCCAACGGAAATTGCGTTTAAAAGAGGCTACTTCAATAAAGACATGCACACCATCTTGGAAGATTCAGGAGACGACACCAAAGGGTTTTTCGACCCAAATACAGAAGACAACCTTACTTACCTCCAGCTGATGGAAAGGTGTGTGATTGACCCCATTACTGGACTCTGCCTTCTTGGTCTCCAGGATAAAAAGGGCATCAACAACTTCATCTTTATTGACTACGATGTGAAGCTGACTTTCAAGCAAGAGATGGTCAATGTGACTTACGGCAAATACGCAGGCTTGACTGTGTCTCTGTGGGCACTGCTAATGTCTGAATACTTTGACGAGCACGAGCGAAGGGACATAATTCAAAAATACAAAGAAGGGACTCTCACCATCAAGACAATCGTAACAATGGTTTTAGAAAAAATTGAGAAGTCAGTGAAGACAACAGAATTGGTTTTCGAAGGCATCCGGGAGACGGTCACTGGTAAACAGCTGGTGGAAGCAGATATTATAAGTGCAGAGGTATTGGATAATCTAAAAAAGGGAAAAACATCTGTCAAGGAATTAACTCAAGATGAATCTGTCAACGTGTACCTCCAAGGAAAAGAATGCATCGCTGGTGTTCTTCTCCCCAATTCTCAAATAATGAGAATTTATCAAGCAAGAGAGGCAAGATTGCTGATGCCTGGAACAGCTCTGATTCTCCTGGAGGCACAGGCAGCTACAGGATTTATCATTGATCCCATTAGAAACAAGAGGTTCTCAGTAGATGATGCCGTTAGAGCCAAGATCGTGGGTCCTGACGTTTGGCAAAAGCTACGTTCAGCTGAGAAAGCAGTCACCGGATACATAAACCCATATGACGATCAGAAGATTTCTTTGTTTCAAGCAATGCAAAAAGACCTAATCATCAAAGAACATGGCATTCGTCTTCTTGAAGCACAGATTGCGACCGGGGGCATCATTGACCCAGTAAACAGTCTTCGTATCCCTGTTCATGTGGCCTACAAAAGAGGATACTTCAATGAGGAAATGAACCAAATCCTCCTTGACCCAAGTGATGACACCAAGGGATTTTTTGACCCCAACACCCATGAAAATCTGACATACTTGCAGCTCTTGGCAAGGTGTGTTACAGATCCCGTGACAGGTTTGTGTCTGCTGCCACTTACAGGCAAAGGCAAAAGGGTTAACATTGATAATAAGCTGAGGGGAATTTTCTCAACAACTCTTGTAACAGTTCGATATGGCCGTTTTAGGGGCCAACACACAACGCTTTGGGAGCTGATCAATTCAGAGTACATCTCAGAAGAGAAAAGACAAGAGTATTTCAGGCTCTACCGATCCAGAAAGATTACAATTGAAGAGCTAATCACGATCATTGTGAAGATAATTCACACAAAAGAATTGAAACAACAAGAAGGGTTGGCTTTTGATGGTCTCAGAGGAAAGGTTTCAGTTGTGGACCTCTTGGATCTTGATATTGTGGATGAAAAGACATACAGTTGTTTAGTTGAAGGAAAGATGTCAAGCAAAGACGTTTCTGACAAAGTGAGAAAATATCTTCAAGGGAAAAGCTGTGTTGCTGGTGTCCTTCTTGAAAACTCTAAGAAGAAGTTGAGTATCTATGAGGCACAAAGGATTGGTATTATTACCCCTGGCACCGCATTATGTCTTCTGGAAGCACAGGCAGCTACTGGGTTCATTGTTGACCCTTTGAACAATCAAAAGCTAACTGTGGAGCAGGCCCTTAAGGAGAAGATTATTGGCCCTCACATGTTTGAAAAGCTGCTGTCTGCAGAAAGGGCAGTGACTGGCTACACTGATCCATACACCGGGCAAAAGATATCCCTTTTCCAAGCCCTCAAAAAAGATCTTATTGTATATCAGCACGGGATTCGTTTGCTGGAGGCCCAGATTGCGACTGGTGGAATCATTGATCCTCTGAAATGTCTTCACCTTCCTCTTGATGTTGCGTGCAGAAAAGGGTATTTTGATGAAGAAATGAACAATATCCTTAATGACCCAAATGATGACACAAAGGGGTTTTTCTTCCCAAAGACGTCAGAGAACCTCACCTACCTGGATACGTTGAACAGATGTGTCAAAGATGAGAGCACTGGGCTATACCTGCTTCCAATAAATGACAAGCCCAAAGCCGAAGAGTCTAAAGTGTACACCCTGGAAGAGATTAAGAAGGAATTTGAAAAAATCTCAGTGAATGTGAAAATTGGTCGATATGCTGGAAAATCTGTGTCACTTTGGGAACTGATTCACTCAAGGTACCTCACTGAAGACCAACGCAATGAGCTGATTGAAAAATATAGGACAGGGACAATGACCACACAGACCATTATCACAACAATCATCTCTACCATTGAAAAGCTAGAAAACAGTGAAACTCCTCAAGTTGTGATGGGTCTGAGGAAGCCTGTTTCTGCACGTGAATTACACCAATGTGGAATTATTGATGAAGATACATTTAAAAAGATACAGGAGGGGCAGCTCTCCTTTCAAACAGTTATTATGTGGGAATCTGTCATGACATACTTGAGGGGGACTGGTGCCATTGCTGGAATAATACTGCATCCGTCACAGAAAGTCATGAGCTTTTATGAGGCAAAAAATAAGGAACTTTTGACCTCAGGTATTGCACTACTACTACTTGAGGCTCAAGCTGCAACAGGTTGGATTATTAATCCACTCACAAACAAAATTTTAACTGTGGATGGTGCTTCCAGAGAAGGGGTGATTGGACCTGACGTGCATGAGCAGCTTCTCTCAGCTGAAAGAGCAGCCATTGGATACAAAGACCCATACACAGACACGACTATATCCCTGTTTGAAGCAATGAATGAAGAACTGATTCCGAAAAGTGATGCCATTCGTCTTCTGGAAACACAGATAGCAACTGGAGGAATTATTGACCCAACTCACAGTCACCGGTTACCCCTAAAAACTGCCATTAAAAGGGGATTTATCGATGAGGAAACTAACAAAGCCATCCAAGCTCTAGATGAGGACAATAAGGGATATTTTGAACCTAACACCAAAGACAAGATGACATATGGTGAGCTGGTAAAGAAGTGTGAGAAGCATGTGGAGACAGGCGTCCTTCTACTGCCTCTTTATGAAAAGCAAGATCAGGAATTCCATACTAATGAGCGAATCGAGACTACATTCAAAAATATGACAGTAAACATTGATGCAGGGAAATTTAAGAACAAATCCACAACCCTGTGGGAAGTTTTAATCTCTGCATACATATCTGAGCAGAAAAGGAAGCAACTTCTGGACCAATACAAAACAAAGACCATTACAATTGAGGAGATAATCGAAATACTTACAGTAATTATCACAGAAGTCTCATCAAAAGAAAGGAAATTCAAAGGTCTAAGAAAGCAAGTGTCTGCTAGTGAACTTTATGAATCAAAGATTATTACAAAGGAGCTTTTTACGCAGATTATTCAAGGGGAAGTAACCGAGGAAAATATCCAGAAAATGGAATCCATTCAGAAGTATCTTGGAGCCACCAACTGCATTGCCGGAGTAAGAGTGGAATCTACAAAGAACATCATGAGTATCTATGGAGCTAAGAGTAAAGGGCTGCTTACTCCTGGAACTTCACTAGTTTTGCTAGAGGCTCAAGCTGCTACAGGCTTTGTTATTGACCCTGTGGAAAACAAGAAACTTTCAGTGGAGGAAGCTGTTGATCAGGGAGTTGTTGGCAGTGAGTGGAGAAAAAAGTTGTTGTCAGCAGAAAGAGCAGTGACAGGATACAAAGACCCATACACCGGAAATACAATATCTTTGTTCCAAGCCCTCCAAAAGGACCTCATAGTAAAAGACCATGGCATCCGTCTGCTAGAAGCTCAAATTGCCACAGGTGGTATCATCGATCCAGTTCATAGCCACAGGGTCCCCGTGCAAGTGGCCTATCAAAGAGGATACTTTGATGAAGACATGAGCATGATTCTGTCTGATGCGGATGATGACACAAAAGGCTTTTTTGATCCGAATACGCAAGAAAACCTCACTTACCTTCAACTAATAGAGAGATGTGTAATCGATCAAGAGACTGGTCTTGTTTTACTCCCGATTGTGAAGAAAGGAGAATTTTACTTCTTTGTTGACGAGTCAACCAAACTAATTTTAAAATCCAAATCAACAAACAAAGCGGGTGGAAAATACACAAGTCTTACTGTGTCAATGTGGGAACTTCTCTACTCCGAATACATAACAGAGGAGAAGAGACGAGAGCTCGTGGAAAAGTTCAAGTCTGGAGCAATAACAATTGACCAATTCTTAGAAACCCTCCTGACAATAATCCAAAAGAAAACCACCACCACAACAACCATCACCACCACAACCATGTCAGAGACGAGCAAAGCCCCTAAATTTCATGGAATCAGGAAAGATGTCAGTGTTACTGAACTGTTTGAATCAAAGATCATCAATGAGGACCTCTACAAAGACCTCAATACAGGAAAACTGACCGTGGACGAAGTTAGTGAAATGGAATCTGTCCGAAGGTATCTAGAAGGAACCAACAGCATCGCAGGAGTTTATCTGCAGTCCACCAAAGAAACTCTGAGCATCTATGAAGCCAAACAAAGAGGCCTCTTGACTCCTGGCACGTCATTAGTTCTTCTGGAAGCACAGGCTGCTACTGGCTTTGTCATTGATCCTGTAAAGAACAAGAAACTTTCAGTGGAGGATGCTGCAGCTCAGGGAGTCGTTGGCAGCGAGTGGAAAAACAAACTGTTGTCAGCAGAGAGAGCAGTGACAGGATACAAAGACCCCTACACTGACAAAATGATATCTTTGTTCCAAGCTCTTAAAAAGGACCTGATCGTAAAAGACCATGGCGTCCGTCTGCTTGAGGCTCAGATCGCCACCGGTGGCATCATTGATCCAGTTTACAGCCACAGAGTGCCTGTGCAGGTGGCCTACCAAAGAGGCTACTTTGATGAAGAAATTAACCAAATATTGTCGGACCCAGATGACGATACCAAAGGCTTCTTTGACCCAAACACCCATGAAAACCTGACATATCTTCAGCTGGTCGAGAGGTGCATCACAGACCAAAGAACTGGACTAAGCTTGTTAGTGATTGCAAAGAAGGGAGAATTTTACTTCTTTGTTGACGAGTCAACCAAACTAATTTTAAAATCCAAAACAACTAACCGAGCTGGTGGAAAATACACAGGTCTTACTGTGTCAATTTGGGAACTTCTCTACTCCAAATACATAACAGAGGAGAAGAGACGAGAGCTCGTGGAAAAGTTCAAGTCTGGAGCAATAACAATTGACCAATTCTTAGAAACCCTCCTGACAATAATCCAAAAGAAAACCACCACCACAACAACCATCACCACCACAACCATGTCAGAGACAAGCAAAGCCCCTAAATTTCATGGAATCAGGAAAGATGTCAGTGTTACTGAACTGTTTGAATCAAAGATCATCAATGAGGACCTCTACAAAGACCTCAATACAGGAAAACTGACCGTGGACGAAGTTAGTGAAATGGAATCTGTCCGAAGGTATCTAGAAGGAACCAACAGCATCGCAGGAGTTTATCTGCAGTCCACCAAAGAAACTCTGAGCATCTATGAAGCCAAACAAAGAGGCCTCTTGACTCCTGGCACGTCATTAGTTCTTCTGGAAGCACAGGCTGCTACTGGCTTTGTCATTGATCCTGTAAAGAACAAGAAACTTTCAGTGGAGGATGCTGCAGCTCAGGGAGTCGTTGGCAGCGAGTGGAAAAACAAACTGTTGTCAGCAGAGAGAGCAGTGACAGGATACAAAGACCCCTACACTGACAAAATGATATCTTTGTTCCAAGCTCTTAAAAAGGACCTGATCGTAAAAGACCATGGCGTCCGTCTGCTTGAGGCTCAGATCGCCACCGGTGGCATCATTGATCCAGTTTACAGCCACAGAGTGCCTGTGCAGGTGGCCTACCAAAGAGGCTACTTTGATGAAGAAATTAACCAAATATTGTCGGACCCAGATGACGATACCAAAGGCTTCTTTGACCCAAACACCCATGAAAAAACCTGACATATCTTCAGCTGGTCGAGAGGTGCATCACAGACCAAAGAACTGGACTAAGCTTGTTAGTGATTGCAAAGAAGGGAGAATTTTACTTCTTTGTTGACGAGTCAACCAAACTAATTTTAAAATCCAAAACAACTAACCGAGCTGGTGGAAAATACACAGGTCTTACTGTGTCAATTTGGGAACTTCTCTACTCCAAATACATAACAGAGGAGAAGAGACGAGAGCTCGTGGAAAAGTTCAAGTCTGGAGCAATAACAATTGACCAATTCTTAGAAACCCTCCTGACAATAATCCAAAAGAAAACCACCACCACAACAACCATCACCACCACAACCATGTCAGAGACAAGCAAAGCCCCTAAATTTCATGGAATCAGGAAAGATGTCAGTGTTACTGAACTGTTTGAATCAAAGATCATCAATGAGGACCTCTACAAAGACCTCAATACAGGAAAACTGACCGTGGACGAAGTTAGTGAAATGGAATCTGTCCGAAGGTATCTAGAAGGAACCAACAGCATCGCAGGAGTTTATCTGCAGTCCACCAAAGAAACTCTGAGCATCTATGAAGCCAAACAAAGAGGCCTCTTGACTCCTGGCACGTCATTAGTTCTTCTGGAAGCACAGGCTGCTACTGGCTTTGTCATTGATCCTGTAAAGAACAAGAAACTTTCAGTGGAGGATGCTGCAGCTCTGGGCGTTGTTGGCAGCGAGTGGAAAAACAAACTGTTGTCAGCAGAGAGAGCAGTGACAGGATACAAAGACCCCTACACTGACAAAATGATATCTTTGTTCCAAGCTCTTAAAAAGGACCTGATCGTAAAAGACCATGGCATCCGTCTGCTTGAGGCTCAGATTGCCACCGGTGGCATCATTGATCCAGTTTACAGCCACAGAGTGCCTGTGCAGGTGGCCTACCAAAGAGGCTACTTTGATGAAGAAATTAACCAAATATTGTCGGACCCAGATGACGATACCAAAGGCTTCTTTGACCCAAACACCCATGAAAACCTGACATATCTTCAGCTGGTCGAGAGGTGCATCACAGACCAAAGAACTGGACTAAGCTTGTTAGTGATTGCAAAGAAAGGAGAATTTTACTTCTTTGTTGACGAGTCAACCAAACTAATTTTAAAATCCAAAACAACTAACCGAGCTGGTGGAAAATACACAGGTCTTACTGTGTCAATTTGGGAACTTCTCTACTCCAAATACATAACAGAGGAGAAGAGACGAGAGCTCGTGGAAAAGTTCAAGTCTGGAGCAATAACAATTGACCAATTCTTAGAAACCCTCCTGACAATAATCCAAAAGAAAACCACCACCACAACAACCATCACCACCACAACCATGTCAGAGACGAGCAAAGCCCCTAAATTTCATGGAATCAGGAAAGATGTCAGTGTTGCTGAACTGTTTGAATCAAAGATCATCAATGAGGACCTCTACAAAGACCTCAATACAGGAAAACTGACCGTGGACGAAGTTAGTGAAATGGAATCTGTCCGAAAGTATCTAGAAGGAACCAACAGCATCGCAGGAGTTTATCTGCAGTCCACCAAAGAAACTCTGAGCATCTATGAAGCCAAACAAAGAGGCCTCTTGACTCCTGGCACGTCATTAGTTCTTCTGGAAGCACAGGCTGCTACTGGCTTTGTCATTGATCCTGTAAAGAACAAGAAACTTTCAGTGGAGGATGCTGCAGCTCTGGGCGTTGTTGGCAGCGAGTGGAAAAACAAACTGTTGTCAGCAGAGAGAGCAGTGACAGGATACAAAGACCCCTACACTGACAAAATGATATCTTTGTTCCAAGCTCTTAAAAAGGACCTGATCGTAAAAGACCATGGCGTCCGTCTGCTTGAGGCTCAGATCGCCACCGGTGGCATCATTGATCCAGTTTACAGCCACAGAGTGCCTGTGCAGGTGGCCTACCAAAGAGGCTACTTTGATGAAGAAATTAACCAAATATTGTCTGATGCCGGTGATGATACAAAAGGCTTCTTTGACCCAAACACCCATGAAAACCTGACATATCTTCAGCTGGTTCAAAGATGCATGATTGATCCAAAAACAGGACTAAGCTTGCTTCCACTAAATAAGAAAATGTAACATTGCTAACTAACATAAACCTGATGCAGATCCTTTTTTAACCCGTCTGGGTCTTCCTCAATGCTAAAGAAAAATATGCACTGGATGGGGTTTTACATTTGGACATATATGAACTTTTAGAGACTTTTAGAGAATAAATGTATTTCCACACATCTTATGACTCCTAATATTATTCCCCAATAAGCTTTAAAAGGTTGTAGTAATAATACTGGGAATATGCATTCAACGTGGCCAACAAGTCACTGTAATGACCAAGTCTGTGTTCTGCTGCGTACGTAACACAGCATTACATTATTCTCAACATTAGAATCAATAATAAAACCCTGTTGCTAATGTTGGACAGATATTGTTTCATAGTGTATAAAATACTCAGCTAATATAATAAACTCCTTCCGCTTTTCATCTACAGATCAAGTCTATTTAAAGGCTATTACTTTTTCTTTCTCTTCCTGTCTCGTTTTCAAACACAAAGTAATCTTTTCTGAACATAGAGCTAATGTCTAAAACAGTGTAGATGAGAGTTTGCATAAGGACAGGATTTCTCTGGGTGTATATTTATATTTGTACACAGTGCCTTGTGAAAGTATTTATACAGCTTGAACTTCTGCTTATTTTGTCATCTTACAATCACAAAGAAATGGTTTTAAAAATATATTTTACTGAACAACTACAGTAAAATATTTATGGAGTGGTCAAAATGACAAAACTTTAAAGTGAAATTTGCTGAATCCACTTTCCCATCAACCTTCCCAGTCCCTACTGAAGAAAAGCAGCCCCAGAGCAGGATGCTGCCACCCCCATATATCCACTGCTTTCATGATGGTTAGTGACCACAGCTGAGGTCCTCATATACAGCTGTACTTATACTGTATATATGCATTTAATCGTAAGGTCATGTTTATGAGAGAATGTGATGCTGTGCGAATACTTTTCAAAATAACAAAAAAATACATTCTTGTTCACTTCACAATTGTACAAAATAAAGTATAAAATGCAACTTAAAATCTTTGTTGTGGCTGTAAACATTGTCTATGGTGTATTAGTGCGTTAGGGAGGCGCAGTAAACATACATAAATATACTGAAGAGAAAAAAAACAAGGAAAATATTGAGTTTAGTTCATATTGTCGGTAGATTTTTCAGGATCAAAATCAACTTGGATTAAATCAAAACTTGACCAAAGGAAGGTTTAGTAACGCAGACGTCAGGAACGTTTAGGGTCCAATATTTAGTCACATAAACTCATGAACTTAAAAATTCAATTTGCTTGAAAATGCTGCTTCATCGACTGAAATACGATATTAGATGTTATTGTTATTAGAACCAGGATTTAAACCAAAACAAAGTAGACTGTGAAATAGTCTTTAGCGTGAAAACTTACTGGACTTTGTAAGACAGCGCCCTCAAGTGGGGAAAAGAAAAACACAGAAAACATTCAATCATTTATTTTACAAAAATCCTAGAACATAAACTCAGTGAAAACATTTTCAAACAGAACCATTTCTAAGCGAGCAGCGGCTTCACGCTGAGCTCCTCCCATGTGACTGAGCTCCTCTATCTCTAAGCGAGCAGCGGCTTCACGCTGAGCTCCTCCCATGTGACTGAGCTCCTCTATCTCTAAGCAAGCAGCGGCTTCACGCTGAGCTCCTCCCATGTGACTGAGCTCCTCTATCTCTAAGCGAGCAGCCACTCTGCAGAGGAAGCTCATTTCCATCTCGTCCTTTTGGTCATGACCGGAGGTGAGGGAGAGGACCAGGACCTGGAGAGGACCAGGACCTGGAGAGGACCAGGACCTGGAGAGGACCAGGACCTGGAGAGGACCAGGACCTGGAGAGGACCAGGACCTGGAGAGGACCAGGACCTGGAGAGGACCAGGACCTGGAGAGGATCAGGACCTGGAGAGGATCAGGACCTGGAGAGGACCAGGACCAGGACCTGGAGAGGACCAGGACCTGGAGAGGACCAGGACCTGGAGAGGACCAGGACCTGGAGAGGATCAGGACCTGGAGAGGATCAGGACCTGGAGAGGACCAGGACCTGGAGAGGACCAGGACCTGGAAAGGACCATGGCCTTGGGTCTGGAGGTATTGATTCCCATCCCTGCTGCTTCGCACTCGGCTGAAAACCGTCCCAGTGAATTATTTAGTGTAAGTTTTCCAGTAGAGGGAGGATGTCTGCCTGACCTCTGTAGATGCGCTTCAGTCCTCTGGGCAGATACCGGCACGACGTCAGGTTCAGGTAGTTTAATGAACTGGCTCGTCTCAGCAGTGACCTGTAAATACATCACTGTTAAAAACAATGGAAATAAAGCTGATCCAATAGCATGTGTTAGCTGATCCAATAGCATGTGTTACCTGATCCAATAGCATGTGTTAGCTGATCCGTTAGCATGTGTTAGCTGATCCGATAGCATGTGTTAGCTGAACCGTTAGCATGTGTTAGCTGATCCGTTAGCATGTGTTAGCTGATCCGTTAGCATGTGTTAGTTGATTGTTTAAGAGGATCCTACGGAGTCATACTTGAGCGGTGGCGCCGTGACCCTGGTCCCCGTGAGGTTGAGCGAGTGCAGCGTGTGAGGAGTCTGCGACAGGAAGCTGAGGGCGGAGTCCAGGTCGTCCTCCGTGAAGAGCTGATTGGCCAGATCCACCTGCTGCAGCGTGGCGCCCCACTTCTGCGTCACCAGCTGCAGTCCGGCTTTAGGCTGCAGCGACGTCAGAGCACTGCTGTTGTAGTACTGTCCCCAGAACAGGCACTGCAGGTCTGGGACAGAGGTTACTACTGTATCTCTGTGTCTACATGTACCTGTGTCTACATGTACCTGTGTCTCTATGTACCTGTGTCTCTCTGTGTCTATATGTACCTGTATCTCTGTGTCTATATGTACCTGTATCTCTGTGTCTATATGTACCTGTATCTCTGTGTCTATATGTACCTGTGTCTGTGTCTACATGTACCTGTGTCTACATGTACCTGTGTCTCTCTGTGTCTATATGTACCTGTGTCTCTGTGTCTATATGTACCTGTGTCTCTGTGTCTATATGTACCTGTGTCTCTGTGTCTATATGTACCTGTGTCTCTGTGTCTATATGTACCTGTGTCTCTCTGTGTCTAAATGTACCTGTGTCTCCCTGTGTCTCTGTGTCTAAATGTACCTGTGTCTACATGTACCTGTGTCTCTGTGTCTACATGTACCTGTGTCTACATGTACCTGTGTCTCTGTGTCTATATGTACCTGTGTCTCCCTGTGTCTCTGTGTCTATATGTACCTGTGTCTCCCTGTGTCTCTGTGTCTACATGTACCTGTGTCTACATGTACCTGTGTCTCTGTGTCTATATGTACCTGTGTCTCCCTGTGTCTCTGTGTCTATATGTACCTGTGTCTCCCTGTGTCTCTGTGTCTATATGTACCTGTGTCTCCCTGTGTCTCTGTGTCTATATGTACCTGTGTCTCTGTGTCTACATGTACCTGTGTCTACATGTACCTGTGTCTGTGTCTATATGTACCTGTGTCTCTGTGTCTACATGTACCTGTGTCTAAATGTACCTGTGTCTCTCTGTGTCTAAATGTACCTGTGTCTCTCTATGTCTAAATGTACCTGTGTCTCTCTATGTCTAAATGTACCTGTGTCTCTCTATGTCTAAATGTACCTGTGTCTAAATGCACCTGTGTCTCTTTGTGTCTATATGTACCTGTGTCTCTCTGTGTCTATATGTACCTGTGTCTCTCTGTGTCTAAATGTACCTGTGTCTCTCTATGTCTAAATGTACCTGTGTCTAAATGTACCTGTGTCTCTCTATGTCTAAATGTACCTGTGTCTAAATGTACCTGTGTCTCTCTATGTCTAAATGTACCTGTGTCTAAATGTACCTGTGTCTCTTTGTGTCTATATGTACCTGTGTCTACATGTACCTGTGTCTACATGTATGTACCTGTGTCTCTCTGTCTATATGTACCTGTGTTTCTGTTTCTATATGTACCTGTGTCTATATGTACCTGTGTCTCTGTGTCTATATGTACCTGTGTCTCTGTGTCTATATGTACCTGTGTCTCTGTTTCTATATGTACCTGTGTCTCTGTGTCTATATGTACCTGTGTCTATATGTACCTGTGTCTATATGTACCTGTGTCTATATGTACCTGTGTTCATGGATCATACGGAGCCTTATTAGATTAAATAAAGTCTCTGATGGTTTCATTATGGTTCATGGTTGATTTTTCTGATTTAGCCCAAACTGGACCAAACATGAAGATTAAATCCATTGTTTTCTATGAACCCATTTCAGTTATAATGCCTTTAACCATCAATGCTGTAAGTAAATAACTATAATCAATGAAAATCTTTTTAGGGGCCCCTCCAAATGGTCTTTGACGAGCCTGTGTTAAAGCATTAGTATTATTGCTGAGGCCTACCAGGGCAGGGCAGAGCAGCCAGTCCTGCAGGAGTGACCCGGTTGCAGCCTCTGAGGTCCAGCACCCGCAGTTTAGTGGAACCCAACAGGAAGTGCAGCAGGTCTGCGTCTGAGATGTAGCAGCAGGAGGTGGTGGCCAGAGACAGCTCCTCCAGCCTCGGGAAGCCACACGACTCCACCCCACGCATGGTCCTGTTGATGGGAATGACGTTCATGATCCGGAACGTCTGAGGGAACACGAGGAACACAAGAGCTCCAGGTTCAGACCAGAGCAGAGAGGATTCATGGTTTTACACTGGTCCAGACCAGAGCGGAGAGGATTCATGGTTTTACACTGGTCCAGACCAGAGCAGAGAGGATTCATGGTTTTATACTGGTCCAGACCAGAGCAGAGAGGATTCATGGTTTTACACTGGTCCAGACCAGAGCAGAGAGGATTCATGGTTTTATACTTGTCCAGACCAGAGCAGAGAGGATTCATGGTTTTACACTGGTCCAGACCAGAGCAGAGGATTCATGGTTCACTTGAATCTGTTAACTGTGCTATACAACTAAACTTGCCTTGGTAAAATTGACAGCTTAATATTGGCTTCAACAAATGTAAAAGCTTTTCTTAACCATAAGTTTGTGTAAGCCCTCAGTCGTACAGGGATTAGTCAAAGCAAAGGAAGGTTTCTCACCCATCATCTGTACTTCTTAGCAAGTTTTCCCGACGTTTTGTCCTCAAACTAGCGGACTTCTTCAGGGAATGAATTCTGATGATTAGCCTCAGCAGGGTCGTTAGATCTGCTCCCTTCTACATCAAGCAGACCTTAGATTGTTTATGAGTTAGTATCAGGATTAGGGTGTGGCTAACCACACCCATAGGTTATAAATCTCCAACGCGCGGTCCGAGAATTCATTCCCTGAAGAAGTCCTTAGGTTTGAGGACGAAACGTCGGGAAAACTTGCTAAGAAGTACAGATGATGGTGAGAAACCTTCCTTTGCTTTTTCTTAACCATGTTCTGCCTCTGGGACCATTCTGCTTTTTTCCTGTAGAACTAAACAGTGGCTCCAAAGGAACCTCTGAGCCCGAGGCAAGACTAATAATCTATTGTACATATTGTGTACTGCGTAATCTGTGTTTTTATAATAATCTATGTAAATGTGATGTATTTTTATGTCTTCGGGACCAGGCCTGCAATTTAGCCGTTAGCTATACGGCTATGAACATGGAAATGATTACCTATGACATTGCTTTTTGTTCTGTCCCTATCAAATAAACATATAATAATAATAATAATAATATCAGTAAGACATTGTTACACATAATAAAACAAATATCGTCTTACTTTGAGTTTGGGACACGCCATCTGAAGGCCCTGGACACACACATTTAGTTCACGAAGGTTAGAGTCCAGTTTCCTGTTTATCTCCAGCAGCTCTAAATTAGGACAACACCCTTTCTGAAAAAAACAAAGCTACAATTAGAACATTTATGGAAAAACACAGGCGAAAAGATTCTATGACAAAGACTTACGACAAAAGCTGAAAGTACCCGGTCAATTTTTTGTCCCAGTGTGAATAATATTTCTCTGATCTGACTGCCGTGAGATTCAAGGAAGTGTAGAAGACCGTCAACTTCAAACTGTGAAAACAAAAACTAGCATTAAACAGATGAAAGAAGACAAAGTGAAGCTGTAAATGTGAAAAGTAATCACCTCAGAGTACTGCAGGTCGAGGCGCTGCAGGGAGCGGCAGTGCAGGCCGAGGCTGTCCCAGGCTGGTTTAGTGAGGCCCGAGCAGTGAGAGAGCTTCAGGGAGCGCAGGTGAAGGCAGCGCCGGGACGTCACCTGGAAGTTCACAGCGTTATATTCATAGGAATCTGAATAACACGGACACAGGCCCTCGGTCACGCATGGAGAACATACTTACCTCCACAGCGTGATTCACGTTTCGAATCCAGTGACACAGAGAGAAGTCCTGTAGCTGTGAGAATCTGAGGAAACAGAACACTTGAAACATGGCACACATGGTCTGGAATGGTCTGGTTTGAGCCTGGTTTGGTCCTGGATTGGGCCTGGTTTGGGCCTGGATTGGGCCTGTATTGGGCCTGGATTGGGCCTGGATTGGGCCTGGTTTGGTCCTGGATTGTGCGTAGTTTGGGCCTGGATTGTGCCTAGTTTGGTCCTGGATTGTGCCTAGTTTGGTCCTGGATTGGGCCTGGTTTGGGCCTGGATTGTGCCTAGTTTGGTCCTGGATTGGGCCTGGTTTGGGCCTGGATTGGGCCTGGATTGGTCCTGGATTGGGCCTGGATTGGGCCTGGATTGGGCCTGGATTGGGCCTGGATTGGGCCTGGATTGGGCCTGGATTGGGCCTGGATTGGGCCTGGATTGGGCCTGGATTGGTCCTGGATTGGTCCTGGATTGTGCCTAGTTTGGTCCTGGATTGGGCCTGGTTTGGGCCTGGATTGGGCCTGGATTGGGCCTGGATTGGGCCTGGATTGGGCCTGGATTGGGCCTGGTTTGGGCCTGGTTTGGGCCTGGTTTGGGCCTGAATTGGTCCTGGATTGGTCCTGGATTGGGCCTGGATTGGGCCTGGATTGGGCCTGGATTGGGCCTGGATTGGGCCTGGATTGGGCCTGGATTGGGCCTGGATTGGGCCTGGATTGGGCCTGGATTGGCCCTGGTTTGCTCCGGGTTTGTTCCGGGTTTGGTTCTGGTGTGGTGCTGGTTTGGGCCTGGTTTGAGCCTGAATTGGTCCTGGTTTGGTCCTGGTTTGGTCCTGGATTGGTCCTGGATTGGTCCTGGTTTGGTCCTGGATTTAGCCTGGTTTGGGCCTGGTTTGGGCACGGATTGGACCCGGTTTGGGCCTGGTTTGGTCCTCTGGTAGTCCAAAGTCCAAAGTGTGTGAGAATGCAACACTAACTGGTCATTCTTATTGTGTTACTATAATATTCTGAGTCCCATTAATGATAAAACTAGATAAAAACCTGTTTTCCGCGAGCCAGTCGATGGTGTCTTTGATCTTCTTCTCAGTCTTGGGCAGCTGGCTCCTTCTTGGTTCGATCCAACAGTGGCTGATCGTGACACTGCGCCACAAGACTGGACTGGAGGCAGCTGCGTTCCATAATCTACAAACTCGAGCAGCTCTAAAGACACCAGAGGAAAAAACCACAAGATTCTTTTAACTAACTATTGATATTCACAGGTTTGATCTTTACTAAATGTTTTTCTGCGGTGAAGTTATGTTGCTAAATTGAGTTCAAGAATAATTTCCCTCAGGGGTCAATCAATAAAGTAGATATTATTAACCTTTACCCAACCTGCGAAGTCCCACTGAGATTTCATAATCTCTTTTTCAGGAGTCCTTGCCCCAGAGGGAGGGGGCCAGTGAGTCAGGGAGCGTGTTATGGGGGACTTTTATACAAACCTACGCAGACACAAGGAGAACATGCAAACTCCAGACAGAAAGCTCTGGACGTGGAATCGAACACAGAACTTTCTTTCTGCGATTTTACTACAAAGGTGTGATCCTCTACATCATGTGTGCGTGTCTTTAATAATAATAATAAATAAGTGTGGCTGTGGGTGGGTCTGCAGGGGTGGGTCTGCAGGGGTGGGTCTGCAGGGGTGGGTCTGCAGGGGTGGGTCTGCAGGGGTGGGTCTGCAGGGGTGGGTCTGCAGGGGTGGGTCTGCAGGGGTGGGTCTGCAGGGGTGGGTCTGCAGGGGTGGGTCGCAGGGTGGTCGCAGGGGTGGGTCTGCAGGGGTGGGTCTGCAGGGGTGGGTCAGCAGGGGTGGGTCTGCAGGGGTGGGTCAGCAGGGGTGGGTCAGCAGGGGTGGGTCTGCAGGGGTGGGTCTGCAGGGGTGGGTCGCAGGGGTGGGTCTGCAGGGGTGGGTCTGCAGGGGTGGGTCTGCAGGGGTGGGTCTGCAGGGGTGGGTCTGCAGGGGTGGGTCGCAGGGGTGGGTCGCAGGGGTGGGTCAGCAGGGGTGGGTCTGCAGGGGTGGGTCTGCAGGGGTGGGTCAGCAGGGGTGGGTCTGCAGGGGTGGGTCAGCAGGGGTGGGTCTGCAGGGGTGGGTCAGCAGGGGTGGGTCTGCAGGGGTGGGTCTGCAGGGGGGTCGGGAGGAGGGGTCATGGTCATGTGGGAGTGTTTTGGACCACATTGTAAAGCACTTTATTATTTTATCTGTTCGATCAATCAATTTATAAATAAAAAAGACCAAATGTTATCTTGTGGCCTAATCCCATTGGATCGAGTGAACTATGCTAACAATAACAGATGTATAACTCCAAAAGCACAACAGTGGAGTGCTGCATTACCTGCAGAGGAAAGGCACAGCTCCATCTTGGACGACGATCTTCTGAAAGACGTGTATGAGCAGCTCCTCAGGAACACTCAGTCCCCAGCGATGGTCCGACGGGTCCAACGAGACCAGCTCCACTGGACCAGTCTCCACTGGACCAGTCTCCACTGGACCAGTCTCCACTGGACCAGTCTCCTCTGCTTCTTCTACAGGTTCTTGTGTGACAACTGGCTTAGGGCGAACTGTTTTTTTTCTTTTTGTTTGAGCCAATGTTTTTTTGTTTTTCAGTATCTTCTTTTTAGAAACCTTCCTCCTGCGCGGCCCGTCCTCATACGTGGAGCTGCTGGACACTATCAAGAGCATGTCCTCTGCTTCTTGGACAGTGTAGCCGAGTCGAGCCGGCCTGGCCACACGGGACTTGGGTTTCTTTGGTTCTTTCTGCTGTGGCACCTTCCTTCTCTTCAACGGTGTTTCTGAACAGGCATAAAGACATTAAAGATAACGACATGTGTAAAGATCATTTAAGTATGTGTTTCGTCACAATGCACTTGGGAAAGGGCAGCAATGAAACAAATATAATCTTTGACTATTTTTAATATCATAAACTGGACTGCAGTATAAAGGCTCTAGTGAATGATTTTTATTCATATAAAACAAGTAGTGTCCATGTATTTTGTGAGAATCATGCATTTCAAGGTAATAACAGGCTAACTATGTATTACAGGGTGAAGATGAAGATCCGCACTACTACATATATATATTTCTGACTGGTATTGAAGTATTCACAGCATCTACAGCTAGTTAAGAAACATAGCTACTACATTTGTATTTTGTATATTTTGCGTGCTCTCACTACTGTCCTGTCTGTGCGCTGCAACATTGAAATTTCCCCACTGTGGGACGAATAAAGGAACTCTTATCTTATGAGCAAACATTTTCTGATATAATCTAATTAGCCATAACTGCACTCTTTATAAAAGTATAACCATAAACAATGTCATTAATAAAATCCATATGTATCTGAACTAAAACACTAAGAAACTCTATACTCAGCAGTTACCAGTGCCATCCTCTCGTGAGGACCCTTGACCCGAGTTCGAGGCCACATTTGGATTATCATCTAGGTCCATAGTAGATGGAATGGACCTCCACTTCTATCCAAGTTCTAGTCTGTAAACACAGGATAGGCAGAATTAACATAAGACCATATCCATCCAAACAAACCCAAAAGGCTGATAAAACCACAACACTGCCAGATATGCCATAATTAATATTCATCATATTTTAGCAAAACAAATGACACTGAAGAATAACTTAATTCTGTTAGATAAATATCTTGAGACATTGAACACACATTTAAACTGGGTAATGTTAGTCACGTCCAATTTGCAAATAAATCGATATAGTTCATTATTTAAGCTGCATTAGGTTAACCTGAATCTAAACAGCGTCCGATTGTCTTCCTGTTTATTGTTCTTACACTACGTTAGCTCGTTGCTTTCAGAAGTTGACAACAGCAATGCCCATCGCAAACACAGATCTCCATGATCTCAAAGAGCAAAGGAATGAAGTGCTGTTAGCTAGCGCAAGCATTGATACAGATGCGGTTCTCCGGCGTTAGCTAACCGTGGCTCTGTTTACAAGGTTAGCACACATGTCCACAGTCAATGGTTAGCACAGCAGTAGCACCAGTTTATTGTGTATCCAAATAGACTGCAACAATAACATTTGCAGTTACGTAGAAAGGAGAGACTCACTGCTCATTAAACACTTCAAAGTCATAGATAGTTTGCAGATATCTAAGCTGTTATCTTGCTTCCAGACAGCTCCAGTCCGTCTCTCAAGCATTCTCTCAAACCATACTTTGCTTCCTCACAATCCAAGAGAAAGAAACGTAACTCATGTTTGGATTGGAAGGAGACATGTGTGCAAACCGCCTTCCGGTAAACGGACCAATCACAGTGGAGCTTCTCTCACACACGGACCAATCACAGGCGACTCTGCCCCAGCTCCAGGCTCGTGTCCGTGTGTCTGCTCATGCTGTGGATATACATCAGTAAGCTCTTTTTACTAACTTTAAGCGATTTTTAAAACACATAAGGCAGCGATACAACAAGTGATGCGACTATATTTCTAAATTTATTTAACATTTCTTTAGATTTTGTCGGATTTTCTTCCTACTTTCTGTGACTGTTTTGCTTAGCACATCTAGCTAGCTGCTAACAGTAGCATTAGCATGGTTAGCACACGTGTTTTCAATGTTTTTTACGGAACATTTTCTGGTGGGGGAAGGAAAGTTTACATACATTTAAACACTGTTATTTTACACATTTTTTTACTTCAAATATCGTGTCATTATGTTTAATAGTAGTCGGTTTGTCATTTGAACTTGTGACTTTCTTATGTTTGTTGGAAATGTATTAACTTATTCATCAATATTGTCACAGGTAATCATGGCTGGTGATGACGATTATTCGTTAAGTGATAAAGACGTTGTGGAAGATTTGGAACTGCGTAAGTTTCACCGTCTCACTGTTTGGTAGCACAAGCTAAGTGCACGCTTTACCTTTGACAATCATTAGATGATATGATACGGCTGAAGCCACATTTTATAAATATATATTTGTATATGTACTTAATTTTATTATGTTTTTTTAAATGATATTATAATTAGGGCTGGGACTCGATTAAAAAAAAAAATCTAATTAGAGGCTTTGTGATTAATTAATCGCATTTTAAGCACATGCAAATATTTGTCCTGAGAACAGTGAGAAGTAATTTTTTTCACATGGATTTTTAGTTTACCATTGAATAATGACTGAATACATAAGTTTAAACACATGTTCATTGTGGATCTATCTGTCATCGCCTCCACACACTGTACTCGACTGCACTCGAAGTGAGCACTAAAGCTTATAATACGTTTGTGCATCAAACTAAAACATCAACAATAGCAGCTCACACACCTGTGTCGCTGCTGCTCTTCCTCCTCACACACCATAGCTCCAAACACAGCGCTCTTTCCCGTCTCTAACCATGGATCTAATTCACTCAGATTTAGAAACCGCTGAAGTTGGTCTATGCTTGTTATTAGGGGTGGGCGATATGGCCTAAAATTCATACTGCGGTATAATTTGGGACACAGACGGTAGACGGTATATATTGCGGTATAATTTGGTGTGAATTTCAATATAGGTCTAGCAGGTTCTTGAATGAAATAGTCAAGATTGTTACTTATTTAAATGTATTGTGCAAAACTGCAATTATACAGAACATTATAAAACTTCCAAGCAGCATTGCTGAGTTTCAACCACTAACCAAAAGGGGGCGGGGCATGTGTCCTTAGGACAGGAAGTATTTTTCTCCTATCAAATAGAATGGGCAATGCTGGAAAACGCAGACATAGGAGCTTTTTGCGGCTTAGTATAGAGTGAAAACTATTTTAATGCAGCGTACACTGTAGAGTTTGAATGAGTCAATTTTTTTCAACAATGAGAAAGATTAAGGCTGTTTTAGTGACGACAGTGGAGTCACTCTGGGATCAACAGAAACACGTCTGAGATGATACTTCTGATCAATAACACAATAAATATGGCACAGATGTTACTTTAGAAGCATTTGAAGCGAGAAATCTGACCCTTTGTCATTTTGGTGATTTGTTGAGTTGTAAATAACCAAAAGTACGGAGCTCCAGGGGGAGCTAACTGCTGTTAGCTTAATGCTACGTTAAGCTAACAGCAGTGAGTGAGCTAACAGCAGTGAGTGAGCTAACAGCGGGGGCTGCAATTAGAAAATGTATTTAACAGTTCTTTCTTTCTGTTGCCTCGGCTACTACAACCGTATACCACACAAAAATACTGCATTGTATAAATGAAAGTAAGCGAAGTAAAGACTGCGGACTGTCAGCTATCTCTGTGGCCGCAGATGCTACGCAAGCTAATGCTAATGCTAGCGCATTTCTTCCGTTCCTTATTAGGCATTTTCCTAAAAATTGACACCCGTTAGAGAAATATTATTTTGCAAAGTAGAGACTCCATAGGTTCCCCACTTGATATGAGCAGTTGTCACAACTGTACACGCCACAGAAAAAGAGCATTTTAACTCTGAATCAGTGAATGTTTACATTGTTCTTAGTGGGGAAATGTACTTCCTGTCCCTCGGAGCACTTTCGTCTCGTGCAAACCAGCGATGACATAATGACCTATCGCAATAAGCCGGTATAACAAAAATCTCTACCGTTGGACAAATTGATATTGCTTATACTGTTTATATCGCCCAGCCCGACTTGTTATGATGTACTTTTGAACAAGAAAAGTCACGGAGCTCAGTTGGCGCTCCAGTATAATCGGTCCGTCTTAAACTCATCCTCCAGTGAGGAAGGTTCCGCGGTGGAAAAAACATGCAATTAAAATGCGTCAATTTTTAAAACGCACTAATTTTGTGGCGTTAATTAATCGTAATTAAGGCGTTAAAGTCCCGGCCCTAATTATAATGCATATTTGCATATTTATAATACATATTTATTACTATATGGTCTTTACAAAAAATTAAATGAGTTTCTCCTTCATGGCCATGACCTGTATCAGTAAAAACATTTTTATCTGAATTGGCTTCCCATCTCCTGGTTCCAGAATCCAAAGAAATGTATGTTTTCCTCATGTGGAATTTGGGAAATAAACGCACGCTGTTCTATACTCTGCTTTAAAGTTTAAACCATCCAACCTCACTTTTCAGAACTGTTTTAAAACTTTCTTAAATGCACAGTTAGGAACACTTGTAGATGTTGTTTTTATTAATAGCAATAGTAGGTAGTAGCTGTATGAATATACATTTACTTTAAGTACTATTTGTGTAGGTCGAGATGTGGGGTGAGCAAATAGTTAAAGTAGTACTAGAATTTTATTTTACCAATTGCAGTTTTTGTAAGGTTAGAGCCATATAAACATTTGAGAAAAAAAGAAAACGGAAAAAAACCTTTTCTGAAACGTCCAGTTAAAACATGCCCCTGATTGTGACGTAGGTGAATGACATTCTGAATCAAAACACGCGCCTACTCTGTACTATACTGTTACTCAACCGCTTTTTTACTTTTCTTCGCCTTATTGCCAATAACGATGGGAAAAAGTGCGTCGCTTACAGCTGTACTAATGTAAATAAGGATAGCCTGTCTTTACCCAACTTCCCAAACCCTAAAACGGAGAAGGAGTGATTTGAGGAGGGGAACAGACGCGTCTGTTGGACCTGCCCTGTCTGTCCGCTGCAGGAGATCCTTGTCTGTTCTGAGCACTTCAGGACTGGTTTGAACACATTCATTCGGTGGCAGCGTCTTTGGGACACAAGACAAAGGCTACATTAAAACCTGATGCCGTCCCAACTGTAAATGAGGAGCAGAGCGAGGCATCTCCAACTGCCGCTAGGACAGACACTGTGACCCACAAGCGCAGGGTAAATCTTCTATGCAGTGGATGAGGTTTTAATTTATTGTTTAATGACAGTCAAAATTAGGGGTGGGCAATATGGCCTAAAATTCATATTGCGGTATAATTTTGGACACAGACGGTAGACGGTATATATTGCGGTATAATTTGGTGTGTGAATTTCAATATAGGTCTAGCAGGTTCTTGCATAAAATAGTCAAGATTGTTACTTATTTATATATTAGAATCTAATATATATATTTTTTGAGTTAGAAAATCAGTTGTGAGACGAATAAAGAGACAAATGTTGTAACATACGTTATTTATGTATGTTACAGTAAATACCATTCACTGTAAAAGCAATTTTTAAAAAGAAAAACATATGCATTCATTTAAAATATAAAAAACTCACAAATGTTGAAATCAAAGTCTGTAGGAGTTAGACATGGTCATTATTTATAGTGTCTGAGAGTTTTGTGCAGGTACATGACTTCAGTAAAAGCTATTGTTCGTTTACAAAGCTGGTCTTGCCATTTGTTGACGCTCCCTAAGCGCTTTTCTCTGCGCTTGCAGTGAACTGGATGATTCAATGGATTTATCTGCATTAAAACAGCATATTGGATTTGAACAATTTATGTAAATGATTATTTTGGCACAATCAATTTTGTTTAACAAAGTAGCTTTCGTGAGATATTGACCGCGGAGGTCCGAATCTGACGCTAACTTTCGCAAACTTCTGCTGTGATGATGCTGTGGACACGGCACACGCATGGATCTATTTTGGCTCACGCTGGCGCTTTGAGCCTACGCCTCTTTGACACTGATTGGCCAAAAGGTAGACACTTAAACTGTGATTACTGTGTGTGTATTTACCTCTGCTGGGGCCGCTGTGACAACAATACAGAGACAACACGGTGTTAATGCCGTGCTGCTGTTTGTTTCCAGTGGTGTCTGCTAGGCTAATAGTGCTAGGCTAATGCTGCTGAATGCCGGTTTGTTTTGGTCCTTTCTGCTGGCGTCAGAGCCTGCGCAATTTGATGACATAATGACCTATTGCAATATGCCGGTATAACAAAAATCTCTACCGTGGGCCAAATTTATATCGCATACCGCTTATACCGTTTATATCGCCCAGCCCTAGTCAAAATAAAACATATTTTATTTATTTTGAAACTGGGGTACCCTTTTCCTATTTTTTATTTCTTAACTGAAAGTGCAAAAGCACTTTATATTTTTTAAAAAGTCGAGCTATCTTATAAATGTTATAAGAAAGCCTCCTGAGTCAATATCTGTCTGAAAACTAATTTGAAGGCTTTGAATTGAAGGTCTTCGGTTGCAGTAATGATAATTCTATTTCTTGAAACCTGTTTTTCAGGAGATGAATACTACTGGAAGCTTGTGGCGGACTACATCGGTCCTCAGTCTGGGGAGGGATTAGATCTCCAACTAGTGCCTTGTACAAACAGAGTCTTGATTCAAGTGGGACTTCTGAAAGAGGATAACAACTTTTCCTGGCCGTCTATTGTGGAGTGGCTCAAAAAAATCTTTCCTGGTCATAAAACTTCTGACTTTCGCCGACTGATTGAAAGAGGAATTGCTACCACACTGAGTTTGCTCGGAGATTCCAGGCTAACGTTTCTTGAACTCGATGTCAATTTTGATTTTGTGGGACCTATTTGTGATAGTCTTGGCATTGAGCGTCAGGATCTCCTGGAGCTGAGGGATTTCTCAGAGAGAGCACAGTGGATTGAAGTCACAAATGGTTTGATCCTCGAGTTGGATGACTTTATCCAAAGGGAGAATCTGGCTTCTATTGTTATGGTTCACTGGCTTCAAAACTTTGACTCAGACTTTTGTAAGAAAGGGGACTTTTCAAAAATCCAAACAGAGCTAAAGGCAAGAATTAAAACACTTAAAATGTACTGCAATAATTCTGAAACTAAAAGCCGAAGAAACAGACGATACGTTGCAAACGAAACTTTACTTATAAGTCCATTTGATCTCATGTCTCTCCATGGCCAAACGGACGAGGCCACCACGAGCCAAAGCATGTTCAAAAGACGTAAAATGGATGAATATGCCTTTAAACCAGTGACAGTAAAGAAGGAGCCTGAAGATTGTGATATAGAGGAGGTGGTGGTGACAGAATCAAGTGGCTATAAGAATGAAAACATTCAAAGCAGCCCAGAGCAAGTTAAAGATATGGAAGACATAAGCCAGTACGATGAGTCATTAACATTGCTTGACGTCGCAGTAGAATCTGTCCGCAAACTGTCAAATGTTTACGGCGGGATCACAGGCCAATGTAAAGAAGTGTGTCTTCAACTCCTCAAAAACCAGTACTCACTCATGCGCAAAGAGAAACCAGAAGTGGATGAATTTGAGAAAGCTTTGGCCGATTATCCCTACAGGGTTTCTCTTGGCACTCCTGCAGAGTTCATACATCACAACGCCAACTTCATTTTAGAGTTACATCAGCTCGTAGAGGAGTTGATTCTTAGTTTGGAAAAGGATCTCGTCAAAAAATCCAGATCGAGGCTGGGCCGAGACAAATTGCCAAAGTTTCATTGTTTTGAAAATTTTAAGGAAAGCGCCACTTCCCGATACATCCACATGGCGAGCCAGTTGCTGAGTCCCAAGTCTGGAGAGAATCAGACTTTTAAAAAGCATTGGCTGGCCTTTTGTAGTGAAAAGAACAATCCCTCAGAACTGATGGAAGAACCGACGACCAGAATAAGTAATTACTTTGAAGCATCGGCTGGTTTCATTCACCACTTCAAAGAAATGGAGCCGTTTTTCTCCGACATGCTTGCCTTGGAGCAAGAGTCCTGCCCAAATATTGTCCTTGAAAGCGTTGCTGCAGATGCTAGCGACCCTATAATTCAGAGTTTTGTTTGCGTTTTGGCCTTAATATACTGCAAAATCCTTGGCCCTTACCAGCAACTGTTAAAAAGCGCTGCAACCTTTACCATGTACCCCTCCTACTTGCTGGGCTTGTATCAAACATTTCTGGATTGGTCCAAAGAGCCTACTACACTCCTCGAGCCCTACAAGAAGGCAAATATCTTTGCCATGATTCCAATGACGGAGAAAATCTACTGCGGGGTCTTCACTTTCTGTGGTTTAGGGACAACAAACCGAGATCTTATCAGAGGCACGTTAAAGCAAGCGGTCAAACTCATTGCTACAGCTGCAGACAAACATCTCAGACGTTATTTACCAGGTGGAACATATTCAAAAGTGCCTTCATCAGAGCTGTGCAGTAAACTGTCAAGATGCACTTTTTCAACATTGATGTTGGAAAATCCTTTTGGTCAAAGATTTTTTAAGAACAAGCAAGCCGAGAGTGAGCTTTCCTCTGCTGGTTCTGATGTCGAGGACGACTATGCTAAACCTCAATACGAGCAAGAACACGTTAAAAAAAGACACAATAATCCTCCTTTAAAGAAAAGAGTTGTCGTAGAGGAGTATGAAAAGAAGCCGGATAAACGACGAGGTCAAGAGGAATTTCCAGAAATCATGGATAGAGATTATATCATGGAGACGGTCAGGATGAACGGGGGGCCGTGTAAGACTCGAGGAGACCTGGAGAAGATGATGCTCCGGTTCGATGGATTGCGCCGAGCAGAGAAGGCCGAATGCATCCGCTGCGAAGTCCTCTACCAGAAGATGATCCTGAAAAACCCGAGCCCGTATCTGACCGATGCGAACGGAAACGCAACCCGTATTGTAGCCAAACTGAAGATGGCTCTGCCCCGGGTGAAACCAGGGTTCTCGCTGGTTTTAGCCCCAAAAATTACTCCGAAGTACCCTAAACCTAAACCAAAAGGCAGTGCAGAGACGAGTCCTGAGTCTACAAATGTTTGATTTCATATAAATAACACTTCTGATTATTTCTGAAGCACATTTCTTGTTAGTTACAAATGCCACTGCATTGATACAATTCTCACAATGGGAAAGTCCCCATTTCAATTTGAAAGGATTTTTTGGTGGCTTATAATCTCGCTTATTCAATGCACTAGTTTCAATAATGAAATTTCAATTTGTACATACATGTTTTTCTGTTTTATATATACTTTATCTCTGCCTAGAATAATGAATGAAACATAGACTCCTGTATGTTTCTGGTTTCATTAAAACTACTATTTTCTCATATTTCTGTCTCTTCATTACAAATACGTTTTTATAATGCTGCTTGTTCCAAAGATATGCATAATCCATTGTTTTTGTCAACATTGTAACAGTTGGCCCTTGTACACATTTTATTTACTCAGTTTGAGTTCCATAATTTAGACGGTTCCCTCATTTAAAATGAAATCACTTTTACAGAGATAGCTGCTCGGGATATAATTGAATCAACAAGCAAGTATACTGCAATAAAGGGGTTAACAAGACGAAAACATTGATATATGAAAACAGGATGGATGAGAACCATAGATGTCTGGTGATAATTTAACACCCGGATTCTGAAACTAGTAGAACGCCCAGAGCAGTCCTCCCCCAAGAATGTTTAATTTTTCACCATTTTTATTAAACGTAACTTATAAGATTAACCGGTAATCAAATTTGAAAAATTACTATCAGTGGTAGTTTGACCGGCTACCAAATGCTAACGGCTGCCAAGTAAACAGTGTTGCTATGGTAACTAGCACTTTTATCTTCTGACTGTACATTGAAAAAAGATAAAACCCCTCTTTCTTATAAAATTAAATGCCGTAAAATTGACTGCTTTGGAGACAGTTCTAGTGGTATTACAATACAACGTTTAATCACTTTGAATAAGTGCTATCACAGGTAGTTTAAGAGCTGCTAACGGCTGTTGCTATGGTAACCAGGACTTGATCTTCTCTGGTGGAAAATTTTATAAAGAATAAGGAAATGACTAAAGCAGAAAACACTCAAAAGGTAAATATGTGGCGCAATTAAGGAAAGTTTTTTTTAGGTTTATATTGGTTTATATTTTTATAGCACAGTTCACACACAAGGCAACAAAACAAGATAGAAACAATCGCACAAGGCATTATTACAATCATAAATAATTACTGCACATTTAAAAGAAAAAAGATAAAAAACCCTATTACAAAACTAAAGCATGTGCGTGATTGGTCAGGAGGGGCGGGCTCTTGCGTTGTTGCGTCACTGTCTCATGTGGTCACGTGTGTGTTCTTCCTCCACAGACAGAGGAGTCCGTGTCGGTCCGTGTCGGTCTGCTCTGCCCGCGGAGAGTGTATGGTCTGCCCGCGGAGAGAGGCAGCATGTCGGGCCGCTGGTGGAGCAGTGCCGCGGTCACTCACCTGCTCATGGCGCTGTTCGCAATGGGCTCCTGGGTCTCCGTCAACAGCCTCTGGGTCGAGATCCCGGTGGTGGTCAACGTGCTACCCGAAGGTCAGTGCGTGTGGCCCGGGGTGAATGTGACGACATCGACCGCCTGACCCACACCGGGACCCTCTCATGTCGTTAGCTCTCTGTTAGCATCTTAGCATTAGTTCTGTAATGGGAGCAGGTCCAGCAGGTCCACTGGGCATGCTGTGGCTGAGTGGATAGCACTCTCGCCTCTCAGCAAGAAGGTCCTGGGTTCGAATCCCGGTCGGAACAGGGCCTTTCTGAGTGGAGTTTGCATGTTCTCCCCGTGTCTGCGTAGGTTTCCTCCGGGTACTCCGGTTTCCCCTACCACTAAAACTATGTCCAATAGTTCTGGCATGTGCCTCCTGTACTGGCCCCGCTCCCATCTCTGTGTGGAGCGAGAGACAAATGCCCAAAATTAACAATTGTAAACCGCTTTGAGACTCAGATCTGCAGTGAAAAGGCGGTATATAAATAAAAACTTACTAACTTACTATTACTGTCTCCTCTGCTCCACCACAGCACTGCGCAGTAACAGCGGCTTTACAGATAGTTCCTTTCATCTTGGAGACTTATGCATGAGTTCAAAGGCAGTTGATAAGATATAACTATGAGAAAGAAAGACAGTTTGAGAAAGCAAATGTCCCAAATGTCTTCTTATATCATTATTTGATAGTGATTAAATTAACAAAGCCGCCATATTCTTTTCATGTTGAACGTCCCTTGTATTGGCCAACATTATGTATCTTTAAATATTGTCACCAAAATATTGAGACCACAGTTAACATGCACTGACAAAGAAGATGTGGAACTCTGGCAGTTTTTGATTAATATAGTTTGGTCCTGGAATTAAATACAAATTATCTGTAAGACTGTAAAGTGTGACATTGACTCCATACTTACCAGAAACTACTTTTTGGTTGCCCTTCTCCACAACAATAGGTTCTTTGGAATGTTGTGATGTCACACACCTCTTACAACATCGCATCAGTGAATAGCTTTTGTAAGACATGTCACCTCTAAATAAATCATTACCAGCCACCAAGGACTTTACATTATCCATCTTGATTATCAATAGTTATGTTATGTGGATGTTGTCTTATGTTTTGTTTAAAACAATGTTATATTTTATTTGTTATGGTTTAAAAAAATACATATCAAATTCATATTAAATACCAAAAATCTATAAATATCAATGCTGAAATTCATAGATATGGATACTGGTATATATACTTTATAGATTCTTGACATTTCGGAATCCAACCCCCAAAAGTCTGTAAGTGCTGGTCAGCTGATTTAAAAGACAGGAGTTCATTCTCTGTTTACTAAAGAGGTCATAAAGAAAGGGTCAATAGGTTCAGTGCCACAGCGAGCAAAGTAGGCTTCTTTAGATAACATTTTAATGATTTTTTTGTCCCAACTTCTTTATCTCCCAACAGAGAGATTGGTTTATTATAGTTTCCAATATAATGTTAGTTTGCTACAGCTCCAAAACATATGATTAATGAGTAGGAGTTTGATTAAAGTTACTCAGTTTACTGGCAGTATAGTATAGTATAGTATAGTATAGTATATAGTATGTGTGGTTTAGCACATTCAGTTGTATAAGTCTATGTCTGGTATTGGAGAGGATGGTTTGAGAATCTCTAAGAATGTTTTCCCATCTTTTAGTTGACATTTTTTTCTTGAAATCTTTTTCCCATTTTTCTTTTGTGGCAAATTCATATTTTAGTTGTTTAATCCTGGTTTCATAACATTTTGATATGAGGTTATTGACGAAGCTTGTACATACATTTTTATGCCTAGGGGTTCTCGAATGTCTTTCTGAAATCCTTTCTCTTTCCTTAATCCTACTTAAACTGGAGGTATTTATACAAGTTGGTATGGGGGAGTTTAGAATGTTGCTTAATACCCAAAAATTAATTGAACTAACAACAATTTAGGGTTATCAAAGAGCTGTGCTTTGATCTCCACAGGGGGTGCTCTGTAATAGTTGTAGTTTACCTTGAAAACAATTGGTATTGTGTTAAAATTAGTCTCTTCATTCGACTTCCTCATTCTCCTCAGGTTCTGGATGAAACGCACCCAGCCTCGATCACTTTGTTGTTTGTGTTTCAGGGTGGAACCTTCCGGCCTACCTGGTGGTCCTCATTGCTTTTGGAAACCTGGGTCCCATCGCGGTGACCGTCACTCACCACTGCTCTCCGGGACGACTCAACGAACGCATCGTCATCCACGTCATCCAGGCGCTGGCCGTCGTCACCGCCGCGTTCCTGGCCATTTCCTGGTCTTACACCGTCACCGTGGCGGGACAGGAGCGATCCATACCGTTCCTCATTTGTACTTTTGTTTTGTCTTTCGTCTGCTGCACTTCCAACGTCACCTTCCTGCCGTTCATGTTCCGATACCCGCCTCAGTACATCCGCACCTTCTTCATCGGGCAGGGATTGAGCGCCCTCTTCCCCTGCGTGGTCGCGCTGGGACAGGGCGTGGGGAAACTGGAGTGCAAGTCCGTCAACGGCACGATCCAGCCCGAGTATCTGAAGGAGAATTTCTCGGTTCAAAACTTCTTCTGGTTCCTGTTCGTCATGCTCTTGGTCTCTGCCTTGAGTTTCTTCGCCCTGACCAAGAGAGACACGGCTCAGGATCACGTCCCTCCAGAGACGGAGAAAAGCGGAGACGAAACCCAGGCCCTCCAGAACGGGACCCCAGTGTCGGAGCAGCAGGTGCAGCTGGAGGAGCAGCCGCCTCCCGCTCACTCCTTCTGGACCCTTCATAACATTTATCTCCTGGTCTTACTGGCTCTATCCAACGCTCTGACCAACGGAGTCCTGCCGTCGGTCCAGAGCTTCACCTGTCTGCCCTACAGCTCCATGACTTTCCATCTCTCTGTGGTCCTGGGCAACATCGCCAACCCCCTCGCCTGCTTCCTGGCCATGTTCTTTGTTTTGAGGTGAGGATTTGACCAGTTATACAGAAAGAAACTATATTATTGTGTTGTGCAATATTTAAAGCAACTGTAGGGTCATTCTCACTGAGCAAACCCATCTTTGCTTAGTCCAAAACCCAGATCTACACAACTACACACATGTTACTCCACTTACTACTATTAACCCTTTAATGGTTTCCTCAAACATTTGCTGGATCACTTTTTGAGTCACTATATCAACTTTAAGCTTGGAACTGAAATCTACCTCTTTGGGGAATCTCACTTGTAGTAATCTTTATTTATATACCGCCTTTTCACTGCAGATCTGAGTCTCAAAGCGGTTTACAATTGTTAATTTTGTTAAATTTGTCACTCCACACAGAGATGGGCGGGGCCAGTACAGGAGGCACATGCCAGACCTATTGTACATATTTTTAGTGGTAGGGGAAACCGGAGTACCCGGAGGAAACCTACGCAGACACGGGGAGAACATGCAAACTCCACTTGGTTTTAAACAACTGCATTTCAACCATTTGGTAAAGGCCTATGATAAAGAAAACCTAGGTTTTCAAAAAAATGAATAGGAGGGGGATATTACCTTTACATGTTTAGATGGCAAATGTTTTTCCCTACGAACTAACAGGAGAGACCAGTCCCAGCAGGAGGCCAGTCCCTGTGCTCCTCAGAGTCCCAGCAGGAGGCCAGTCCCTGTGCTCCTCAGAGTCCCAGCAGAAGGCCACCAGTCCCTGTGCTCCTCAGAGTCCCAGCAGGAGGCCAGTCCCTGTGCTCCTCAGAGTCCCAGCAGGAGAGACCAGTCCCTGTTGGTTTCTTCTGGCACATATGTTCTCTGGGCCACACAAAGCCAGCAGAGACCTGAGAACTGGCCTAAACTGGACTAAACTGGCCTTGATGCCGTGTCTGAAGTGTGTGCTGTGTCTGCAGGTCAGCGAGTGGCCTGGGCGGGTTGACCATCGCTGGAGGAGTCTTTGCCTCGTACCTCATGGCTCTGGCCGCCCTCAGCCCGTGCCCCCCGCTCCTGGGATCCTCGTCTGGGGTCGCTTTAGTGGTGAGTGCTTCTCTGTCCTGCTCTGGATCCACTTTGTTTACTCTACACAATAAACGTGACTTAATGAAATAAATGTTTATGATGCTCTTTGAACGAGGGTTTGGTGACGCCATTTCCACCCGCCCTACTCGGTTCGACTCTACCCTGATCAGGGTTTTTAACTGCTACTTCTTTAGTAACTGCTTGAATAATAGTCACAGATTGTTTTCTTTTTAAAAATGCTGCTACAATCTGCTTTTGTAAATGGCCTTGATGGATTCCTTTCTCCACATGCTCTGATAACCACACATTCTGCAGCTTCACCAAAGACACAACATGTAGTTCAGGGCCGATCAACTAGAGCTGCATGTTTCTACTTTTAAAGGACAACTAATAAACTCATAAACTGCATAAATATGTTTCTTATAGTTCTCTCTACATGTCCTGGTCACTTTATTTGATATTTAGTGCAAATTAGAAAAATAATCTAACTTTTGAGCCTAAAACCGTCTGTGTGGCGCCCTCTCTAGATTTTTGGTGGTACTACATTTGAATTTGGTCCCGGCCTCTCATTGGCTCTGGAGTACTGTATGACATCACTCTGCGACAGCGGTATAAACCCATCCAAATCTAGTATTCTGGCGACATCTAGTGGATTCATAATAAATTACATGATTTGACAGCCTTTCTGGTGTAAACTATTGGTTTAAGCAGCGATGACCACTGTTTGTTTTTTTGTTTGACAAGCGAGCTGTCAATCACAGCCCAGACCACGCCCACCTCTAAGCTTCCGCCTTCTTGTATCTTGGTCCTCTAGGCCAGTGGTTCCCAAAGTGGGGGTCCCGACCCCCCGGGGGGTCGCAAGATGATTTCTACACAAACAAAAAAAAAAGATATTTTTTTTTTGAGCAAATATAAAGCCTTTAAATATTTATTTAGCATTTGATTTGATTCAAAAGGACTACTTGTTAAATTGTGTTTGGAGACTATAATATATTTTAATAACGTTAGTAATTTTGTCCCAGTCATTGCAGCGTCAATCAAAATCATCACGTAACACAGCTCACATCATGCGCAGCGGCAAAGCGTGTCCTGCTGTTGTTTGCTAAAACTAAAGGTGTTTGAAGGCTACAAACAAATAATACCTGCTTTAAAATGAAACGTGGTTAATATCCACAACAGAAAAACCCGGAGGGGGAGAAAAGTCACTTGTATCAGGGGTCAGGCTGATGGTGCGAAGAGAGGGAGAGAGGGCAAAGGAGGGAGAGAGGGCAGAGGAGGGAGAGAGGGCAGAGGAGGGAGAGAGGGCAGCGGAGGGAGGGAGGGCAGAGGAGGGAGGGAGGGCAGAGGAGGGAGGGAGGACAGCGGTAGAACAGCGCGTTAAAGAGGCCCGGCTTTTCGGAGTCAAAGGTAAAGAGGTCCGCACATTAAAAGCGGGGTGGCCGGTTTATGCCTTTACTGACAGTAACTTTGGAAAGAGAAGCCGCGGGGATGAACCGCATAAAGTAACAGCAGAAAGCGGCCGCCCGCTTTTAATGTGCGGACCTCTTTACCGCTGACTCCGGAAAGCCGGCCCACTTTACCGCGGTAGGAGAACAGTGAGGGCGAGCCGCAAGAAATGCGCTCCACTTCTGCTGAGGAGGGAGCCCACCAAGCCCATCACTGTGTCACTACATGAGTAAAAATATGCAAGCCTCCTTTTTTGGGCTGGACAGTGCAGCTCGGTAGTGGCGTGAGTCTCTAGAAAGCGTTACTCCGTATCAAGGAAATACATGCTCATTTCATGTGACGGAAGGGATGTTGGGGGGGGGGGGTCGCGGGTTAGCAGGGCATTTATGATGGGGGTCGCGGGCTAAAAACTTTGGGAACCCCTGCTCTAGGCAACGCTCTTTTTAGATAACATGTGGGCGGAGTCAGGCTGTTAATGTGGGCGGAGTCAGGCTGTTCATGTGGGCGGAGTCAGGCTGTTCATGTGGGCGGAGTCAGGCTGTTCATAAGAGCGGAGTCAGGCTGTTCATGTGGGCGGAGTCAGGCTGTTCATGTGGGCGGAGTCAGGCTGTTCATGTGGGCGGAGTCAGGCTGTTCATGTGGGCGGAGTCAGGCTGTTCATGTGGGCGGAGTCAGGCTGTTCATGTGGGCGGAGTCAGGCTGTTCATGTGGGCGGAGTCCGGCTGTTCATGTGGGCGGAGTCAGGCTGTTCATGTGGTCGGAGTCAGGCTGTTCATGTGGGCGGAGTCAGGCTGTTCATGGGTTTAGTTGATCTTTAACCCCATTAACTTTCCAGCTGTTTATGAATGTATTGATTTAATCCATAACCTCCGTGTCGTGCTGTGGCAGGTCTTGTCGTGGATCCTCTTCACGGGCCTCTTCTCGTACCTGAAGGTGGTGATCGGGACGCTGCTGCACGAGGCCGGTCACGCCGCGCTGTTGTGGTGCGGCATCTTCATCCAGGCCGGCTCTCTGCTCGGGGCCCTGGTCATGTTCCCTCTGGTCAACATCTATCACGTGTTCTCCCGCTCCCAGGAGTGCGTCAACAACTGCAGCTAGCATCGCAAGCTAGCTCCTCATTCTAGCCACAGGAGAACACAGACAGACATACAGAAGGCTTCTCGATAATAGGGGCCTTTGTGAGCGCCGAAGAGCCGCGGGGGGAAGTGAATGTGCTTTTATAACCACGAGTGCTTTGTGCTGGTGATGAAGACGAGGAGCAGGTCATGTGCCCAAACTCAGGGAAAGAGCTTTAAGGTACTTCTGTTTACGTCTCTGCAGTAACTAAGCACAGTCCTGTGATTGGCTCGGGAATAACTGGATGATTTTACAGTTGTTTTTTTTATTATTTACAAATGATTTGAATAATGCCTTCATGCTAAGTCCAACGCAGCTGTGTTTATTGTTTAGTAGTTTACATGAGCCCAGATAAATGTGGAAAGTTGTCCTACCTCTTCTTTTTGTAGATATCAAATCATCAACGTTTTGCCAACATGATTTAGATCTGGGTCGATGCACTCTGTCCTCGAAGGGCCGAGTGGCTGCAGGTTTTCATTCCAACCGAGCAGGAGCGCACAGCAGACTCCACCCATTTGTTTCCTCAGGTGAGTCCAGTCTGAAGCTGGAGGACTGGAGGAAATGGGTGGAGTCTGCTGTGCTCCTGCTTGGTCGGAGTGAAAACCTGCAGCCGTTCCCCAGATTTATAATGTAAATGATTGTTACGGTGTATTCAAAGGGGAAAATGTGAGCCGTGTTCTCTCCATGGTGATGTTTGATTTGCTCAGAATAGTATTAAACACAAAACCAAAACGATAATGTTTAATAAACTTGAATACGTGTCAAAATTAGGGCTTTAACAAGTGAATTAGTGAATCACAACTAATCATTTTTTGAGCCACAACTAGTTGAAGGGAGTCCTGGACAAAAGTTACACACAATTACAGATTATAAAAACAGTCACGTGTCATTGGGCGGCACGGTGGCTGAGTGGATAGCACTCTCGCCTCTCAGCAAGAAGGTCTTGGGTTCAAATCCCGGTTGGACCAGGGCCTTTCTGAGTGGAGTTTGCATGTTCTCCCCGTGTCTGCGTAGGTTTCCTCCGGGTGCTCCGGTATCCCCTACCACTAAAAATATGTACAATAGGTCTGGCATGTGCCTCCTGTACTGGCCCCACTCCCAAAAAAATAACAATTGTAAACCTTTTTGAGACTCCGATGTGCAGTGAAAAGGCGGTATATAAATAAAGATTACTTATTGAGGACGACTCAGTCTGGATTTAAAGATCAGTCTTTTCGCAGCACATTCCGTTAAAACAAACCGTAAGAACCAACATCTCTTTGTGTGAATAATGACAGAGGTCAAAGGGCAGCAAAGGTATGATTCTATAACGACTGTGAAAATGTATGCACAAAGTATTTTGAATCGATAGCCCGATACCTAACAGGTCTTCTCTATGAGGGTGTTCTGCAGGAGCATCACTTTAGCTTTGTTTTGGTCAAATGTATAAAAAAAAACACATTTTGGATCCAAACAACTTGATTATCAAAATATTCGTTAGAGGTTAAATTTATGATCATTAATTCTCCAGACCTTCAGTAGTCGCAGGTTTTCATTCCAATCAAGCAGGCGTATAGTCTGCTCCACATCAGTCATCAAATGAGTCCAGTCTTAACCTGAAGACTTGAGGAAATTGGTTGGAATGAAGACCTGAGTTTGCAAAGCCCTGCTCCAGACAAAGCAACAACATTGCCATGGAAACCAGCGCCAAAGAGTTTCATATCACACTATTTTTCATGTATCGTTGCTTAAACATCATTCCTTTACTGCAGGGTGTCCAAGGGCCGCTGTGGCTGCAGGTTTTCATTCCAACCAAGCAGGAGCACACCACACTCCTCCCATTTCCTCAGTGAGTCCAGCCTCTGAACCTGGAGACTTGAGGAAATGGGTGGAGTCTGGTGTGCTCCTGCTTGGTTGGAGTGAAAACCCGCAGCAGTTTGACTCTCCTGCTTTAGTTTAACATGAGGCCAATTGTTTTTGATCATTCCATCTTTACTTGAAGAGAACCATGTCGTTTTTTTGTTTTCTTTGAAGTTTGTAATGACTTTTCTAATAACGGTGGTTTTGTAACAGTAACAAACTAAAGCATTTCTGAATCGAGTTGCACTAATTTGCTTTTGTGAAATAATAATAACCTGTGATTAAACTTGAAGATGGTTCTTTTCGTCTCGTGTTTGTGGTGGAGTGAACACGTTTGATGTTGACACACAAATATGAAATCCGGTTTGAACTAAAGCCAGAGTTTGGGAAGAAATCTCAGAAGGTTATTTTAAAAAACGTAGAAAAAGCAAGTTCTGCTTAATTACGTACCTGTTTTGACGGCGTAGTGGCTTTAGCTGAACGAATGAAGGCTCGTAGAGATGCATGTGCCCATTTTCTGTTTTAATTTCATTTCACAAATTCACTAAGAGCTCATTCATTCATTTTCTTCACCTTTATTAGTCTATTTCTGGGTCGGGGGGTGACAATGAGAGCTGCACCCAAGTCTCAGATCCTCTGCAGGGGGTGGGTCTACGGGAAGATGGCTGCTCCGTCAGAGATGCCACAACCTTGGTGTTTCAGTGGGGGCTTCAGGCAATGTGGGGTTAAGTGTCTTGCCCAAGGACACAACAACAGCAGACATTAGTGGGAGCAGTTGGAATAGGTCCCAACAACCCTAACCCTAACAGTAAGACTGCAGGAGCTGAAAACCATGAATACATTGAATCAGTTAAGCAGACAAAGAATCTTAAAAATCACATAAAAATACACACGTTATCCCCGCTCAGCTCGGCGTTTACCGTTTAAACAGTTCAGACCGGACACACCGTGTGACATTAAGTACAATCCGGAAGTTGCCCGGACAGACTTCAAAATAAACAAACCGTTCCTTACAGACGGTGCAGACTTCCACCTTCAAAGGCCTTCAAAGTCCAAACTTTAAACACAAGACGACATGACATTTTCACATTTATATCCTGAGATTACCACGGCAACCATAACCAGGAAGCAGTCAACTTGAAACAAAATCATGTGTGGACTCTACAATCTAACCTTGAACCAAATAATCTGCTCCTAACTTAAACTTTAATAGATTGTGATTCTTAATATCACTGATTTTGATAAAGAAACATTAACACAGGGTTGTCCCAGACTGAGGTAATTATTTTATAATTACCTCAGTCTGGGACAAAACAAGATTTCACTGATTCAAGTTTTCAAAACATAGATGGAAAGATACACATCCACCCTTCAACAAAAGATACTAACAATAGTACAGTGGCTCAGTTGGAAGAGCATCGGCCTTTGAGCCTGAAGGTCATGGGTTCAAGCCCACCACAAGCTTCACGACTCCCACTGATGACTGCTGTCGTTGTGTCCTTAGCCCCACTTTGCCTGAAGCCCCCACTGAAAGATCTCAGCAGCTGCAGGAGGATCAGTGAGGGGCTGGTGCTCTGACTGCCACCCCTGACCCAGATATGGATTAAGGGGAAGAAGATGGATGGGAAAAAATGGACTAACAAAAGTAAAATAAATAGTTAAATGTTTCTTGTTCAGTCTAAAGAACACATTCACAGTTTAATAATGACTGTGTGTACTTAGATTAAAGCTCATATATGTGTACGCCTTGTTGGTTAAAAGCTGGAGTGTTTGGACTGAAGACACGTGCAGCTTAAGCGTTCTCACACTCGGGTCCAAAACACGCGGCTCGGTCTTCGTGTTGAGAGCTGCTTAAAAGTGAAACCACACTGAGCTCAGCAGTTAAAGACTTCAGAGTTTACATTTCTGGTCCTGTAGATCAGTAAAGTCGTTACACTCATCCACAATAACATCCATGGGTCTATTTACTGAGTATTTTCAAAGTAATCGAGTACATACCGGACCCCATGACCATCTGCACTGTTGGCTACGCTGCAAAAAATTACACGAGTCAAGATTAGCCTTGATTTTAGAAGAAGTTCACTGCCTCAAAACAAGAACGGGACAAACCAGAAAGTGTTTAAGAGGCCTGAAAATTCTCTTATTTTATTCTTTTTATTCTTTTTCATTTGTTTTTGCTTGTTCTGCTCAAAAAATCCTGTTTTTAAAGTCACGTCTGAAACTCAACTTTAATTTCACGTTTAAAATAATGTATTTTTCAGACCATGGGACGCTGTAGGTTTGAAAGGAAAGAACCGCCCTCTCCATTTTGTGAACAAAACTCTCTGCTCTGATTGGACAAGAACGTGTCACCAGAATGATTGACAGTTGGGAGGACCAATAGTCTTGATGATACACCCGGAAGTAGAAGTAATTTCCAACAATAATGTATTTAAAACAATCTAAAATCAGGGAGATTTTCTGGAGAGTCTTTAAAAAGTCTCTTTTCACAGTTTTATTGATACCACCTTAAAGATAGATCCCATCACCTCTGTAGCTAAGCAGGGAAGGGCCTGGTTAGTACTGGGATGTGTCTTACTGTTTACTATCTGAGTGTGTTAACGGTAAAGTGTAAGTTTAAGTATCTGGACTCTAAAAAGTTCAAAAACTAAAATGACTTTGATAGATTGGATGGAAAATGTCAAAAACAGACAGATCAAAGAGAAAGTGTGGATAAAATAAAAAAGAAAAGATCGACAAATAAATGTAAAACCCAGACCGGCCTCTGATTGGATCATTCTGTGACTCTGAGAAAATAAAAGGTCAGAGACAAAAATGAACTCCACAGATTCACAACAACATCAGGAAATCACTGCATTTCAAAAAGAATCATTAAAAAACAAAAAAACATTTTTTTTTTTTAAATTTCCGTAAAAATTGTGTTTAACGAAAGGTTTCCCTCAATTCTTTGTTTTTTTAAATTAAACTTGAGAAAAAAAAATGATGCACTGTAGACAACTTTAAGCCAAGAATGAATCAGTGAGAAAAGAATAATTAACTGTATTTGTTATTGGTTCAGTTCCCGAGATTTCCAGGATTTCATAGAATATGTTCATGTTTTAATATTATTATTATTATTATTATTATGAGCTTTATTCTTTGGTTTCTCGGTCTGTGTTTGTGACGTGAACACGCAGAGTCCACACAAAGATCCTTTTGTCAAAGGTTCTTTAACGACCTTTTACTGCATCATGGGTTCGAACAACTGAACCATAAAATCAATCAAACAGTTTGAGATTTAAAGTATGTTTGGCCTCGGTCACTACAGACAGAGAGCGCCACCCTCCTTCAGCCAATCAGGTCGCAGCTCTCCCGGGGCTTCATGAACCAAACACGTTTTTATAATTCAATAAAAACAATAAAGTTTAAGGATTCATGAAGCAAAACGTGAGGAAGTTATCCCAGACATGTGATCTCTTTTTACTGTAACAGTCTCTGGACGCGACATGTGATCTCTGTCCCCCCGCGCCCCGCCGACCTCTGTCCCACGTGAAGGAAGGGATTTTAAACAATGAATAATCTGCAGACGTGAGGAAGAGGAGGAGGAGGAGGAGGAGGAGGGGGGAGGAGGAGGAGGGGGGGGAGGAGGAGGAGGGGGAGGAGGAGGAGGAAGAGGAGGAGGAGGAAGAGGAGGAGGAGGAAGAGGAGGAGGAGGAGGAAGAGGAGGAGGGTTGAACGCACCTCTGCTCCAGACCAGGACTTTGGATCAGAAAGCTCCGCTGCTGTTGATACTGCTGGTGCTGCTGCTGGTACTGCCACTGGTACTGCTGGTGCTGCTGGTGCTGCTGCTGGTACTGCTGGTGCTGCTGCTGCTGCTGGTACTGCCACTGGTACTGCTGTTGCTGCTGTTATTGCTGGTGCTACTGGTACCATGTGAGTATTTGCACAAACCAAACATCAACAATAACAATGTACTTCATGTGTGACAGAACGATTGTTTCATGCAACATCCTGAGACCAGTTTGAGAAACAGATGAAAGAATATTCTTCTGATCGGATGATACATGGATACATTTGGTTCTTGTGTTGTGATAAAAAAACTAAAAAATTTGACTAAAAAGTGGATAAAAGCAAAGAAAAGGGAAGGACAGGAGTCAGACTGTACGAAGAACAATGTGTGGCTGCTGCAGGAGTCAGACTGTACGAAGAACAATGTGTGGCTGCTGCAGGAGTCAGACTGTACGAAGAACAATGTGTGGCTGCTGCAGGAGTCAGACTGTACGAAGAACAACGTGTGGCATGGATACACTTTCACATTGACCTTTAGGTTATCATTAAGCTGCAACATTACTAACTGTTTCATGAACTTTGATGTTCTGCAGTGTTTGAAGCACAGCTGGGAGACCTGTGTTTATATGTGTTACTCTTGTCTCAGTGGGACCTTTGGAAACGTGTTTTTAAAGATGTGCCAGATAAATAAACTGGATTGGGACGTGGGAAATGTAGAGAAATGTGGAATGTGTTCAGTTTTATGATGGACTCAAAGGTTCCATACGATAAAAGTGTTGCTCTAACGGCCGTAACATCTGCCCACGGGATATTTCTGCTTCCTCTGCCTCAGAAAGAGACTCTGAGGAGCACAGGGACCAGGACTCTGAGGAGCACAGGGACTGGCCTCCTGCTGGGACTCTGAGGAGCACAGGGACTGGCCTCCTGCTGGGACTCTGAGGAGCACAGGGACTGGCCTCCTGCTGGGACTCTGAGGAGCACAGGGACTGGACTCCTTCTGGGACTCTGAGGAGCACAGGGACTAGACTCCTGCTGGGACTCTGAGGAGCACAGGGACTAGACTCCTGCTGGGACTCTGAGGAGCACAGGGACTAGACTCCTGCTGGGACTCTGAGGAGCACAGGGACTAGACTCCTGCTGGGACTCTGAGGAGCACAGGGACTGGCCTTCTGCTGGGACTCTGAGGAGCACAGGGACTGGCCTCCTGCTGGGACTCTGAGGAGCACAGGGACTGGCCTCCTGCTGGGACTCTGAGGAGCACAGGGACTGGACTCCTGCTGGGACTCTGAGGAGCACAGGGACTAGACTCCTGCTGGGACTCTGAGGAGCACAGGGACTAGACTCCTGCTGGGACTCTGAGGAGCACAGGGACTGGACTCCTGCTGGGACTCTGAGGAGCACAGGGACTGGACTCCTGCTGGGAACTTTTCTTCTTCTTTCTCCTCCTCCTTCTTCTTCTTCTCCTTCTTCTTCTTCTTCTTCTCCTTCTTCTTCTTTCCTTTCTCCAGATTGTCATTTCTTCTTCTCTAACCTTGATTCTTTTCAGTATTATTGAGTCTCCTGCAGTTGACCGGACAAAACGTTGGTCAGATGTTGTTTCCGTGGTTACGTAAGAACCACATGAGGTCCTGTTGTTTCTCCTGAGATCTAAATCCAACTGGACAGACCCGGGACGGACTCGGCCACGTGAGAAAGATGAAGAATTAACTCTGACGAACCCACGGCTTTGGACCATTCAAACATTAACACCACAGTAAAGTCTTCTCAGGTCGAGCTGGATCAGTCCTGTCCTCGTGTCAAATGTTTCTATCGTTCATGCTGTGATTCATACACTGCACAAAGTGAGCAGGAATAGGTCAAAAAGTGCTCAAATAAAAGAATAATAGTTCTAATTTGAGCACATGTTGACTGCCTTATAATAAGATCTGCCAATGATTTAAAAAGACACAGAAATGTCTCCCTTGGAATGAGAAATTAAGTTAGAAGGAACTCAAATAAAGATAAAAACCAGATTCAAACCTTTATGAGCTCATATTTGATATTTTTTGCAGTGTAGCGCTTAAACCAGTGTGAAAGTTCAAAACAAAATCAATAATTCACTTTTATAGATCAGTGTTTTCACAGCTCTCGTGTCCTGTTTCCTTTTTCAAACATTTATTTTCTGTATCATAAAAACATCATAAAAAAAACTTTACAGTTTTAGATTTTGAGTGTTTTCTCTCTCCCTCCGCACAGAGAGCGAGGGCGTCATTAGGAGGCACATGTCAGACCTATTGTGAGCACCTGGAGGAAACCTACGCAGTAACAGGGAGAGGAATCAAACCCAGCCACAGCAGTCGACTCTGATCACTTTACAAAGTTGTTGATTCTCCAGCACAGATCAGAGAATCAAACTGTTCAAACAGTACAAATAAAGACTCATGAAGTCATTGGTCCAAAGAGAACGGGACGTTAATACATGTTTAATACATGTTTAATACATGTTAATACATGTTTAATACATGTTTAATACATGTTTAATACATGTTTAATACATGTTAATACATGTTTAATACATGTTGATACATGTTTAATACATGTTAATACATGTTTAATACATGTTTAATACATGTTTAATACATGTTAATACATGTTTAATACATGTTAATACATGTTGATACATGTTTAATACATGTTAATACATGTTTAATACATGTTAATACATGTTGATACATGTTTAATACATGTTAATACATGTTTAATACATGTTTAATACATGTTGATACATGTTAAATACATGTTGATACATGTTTAATACATGTTGATACATGTTTAATACATGTTAATACATGTTAATACATGTTGATACATGTTGATACATGTTTAATACATGTTTAATACATGTTGATACATGTTTAATACATGTTGATAAATGTTTAATACATGTTAATACATGTTGATAAATGTTTAATACATGTTAATACGTGTTAATACATGTTGATACATGTTGATACATGTTTAATACATGTTAATACATGTTTAATACATGTTAATACGTGTTAATACATGTTGATACATGTTGATACATGTTTAATACATGTTAATACATGTTTAATACATGTTAATACATGTTGATAAATGTTTAATACATGTTAATACGTGTTAATACATGTTGATACATGTTTAATACATGTTGATACATGTTGATACATGTTGATACATGTTAAATACATGTTGATACATGTTTAATACATGTTTAATACATGTTAATACATGTTGATAAATGTTTAATACATGTTAATACGTGTTAATACATGTTGATACATGTTTAATACATGTTAATACATGTTGATACATGTTTAATACATGTTGATACATGTTTAATACATGTTAATACATGTTAATACGTGTTAATACATGTTTATAAATGCTTATAAATGTTAATACATGTTCATACGTGTTAATACATGTTAATACATGTTAATACGTGTTAATACGTGTTAATACATGTTTAATACATGTTCATAAATGTTTATAAATGTTAATAATGTTCATACATGTTCATACATGTTAATAAAGGTCCATACATGTCCCGGATCATCACAGACCCTCCTGCGTCCTTAGAAAAGGAAAATGTATTTATAAAGAACGATTCATACAGAAGCAACAGGGTTCTTTACAGGCACAGAACTGTGGGAAACATAGCAGCGGTGGTTCAGGCCTCGAGGGACTGGTAGATTCTAACCCGAACTCTAACCCTTGCCTTTGTGTGTGTTTGTTAGATCCCGTGTCCAGATGTCTCTCCTGACCCACCTGCTGGCCGTCCTGTTCGGGATGGGCTCCTGGGTCTCCATCAACGGCCTCTGGGTGGAGCTGCCTCTGCTGGTCCCTCAGATCCCAGAGGGCTGGTTCCTCCCCTCGTACCTCTCGGTCCTCATCCAAATGGCCAACGTGGGACCACTCTTTGTGACCCTCATGCACCGCTTCTACCCTGGAAAACTCAGCGAGACAATGGTCATATACGTCATCATCGCGCTGGGAACAGTGGCGAGCGTTCTACTTGGATTTTTTTGGAAAGAGACCGTGGTTGTGGCGGGGTTGCATCGAAGCGTGGCCTTGCTGGTCCTGACCTTTTTCTTAGCAGCTGTGGACTGCACCTCGTCCGTCACCTTCCTACCCTTCATGATGCAGCTGAAGCCAGAATATTTGACCACTTACTACATCGGGGAGGGCGTGAGCGGGCTGCTTCCTGCTCTGGTCGCTTTAGTCCAAGGCGTCGGGGTCGTCCATTGCATAAACAGCAGCAGTATTTCAAACTTAACATCTAATGCGTCTTCCTTCGAACTCCAAGCCAGATACCAACCTGCAAACTTCTCCGCTGAGGTGTTTTTCTTCTTCCTAAGCGCCATGATGATCGTCTGTCTTGCGGCGTTTATTCTACTGAACTACCATCCGGCGGTGGCGAGAGAGATCCCCAACAGACGCTACAAAAACGGAGTCAAAGCCAAGAGCAGCAGCTGTGCGGAGCAGAGGATGATGCTGGACCTGTACCGGAGCCACACCCGGAGGAGTGGCTTTGGCTCCGGGTCCTACAGCGTGGCGCAGGTGGTCTACATCTTTGTGGTCCTGGCCTGGGCTAACGCTCTGACCAACGTGGTGCTCCCCTCGGTGCAGTCGTATTCCTGCCTGCCGTACGGGAACAACATCTACCACCTGTCTGCGACCATGGCCGCCGTGTCCAACCCCCTGGCCTGCTTCATCGCCATGTTCCTGCCCATACGGTACAGCGCTCGCAGCTGAAGGCCTTACGTTGCTTTAGGTTCACTGGTTTTGCATACAGGGTAAACCTTCACAGCCATCTGGTGGGACTGGATATGGAAGTTTCTTAGATTGTTATTTATTTATTTATTTGCTTCAGTTTTTTTTCATGGTAGTGCATTAAAATACCACAATAATCCAGAAAGTACAACAGTAATACAGTCCATGAAAAAAAAAAATACTATGTTATTAATATTCATTGATAATTGAAATACAATTAGAAAATCACTATTCATTATTTAAAATGCGTATTGCAGTCTATAATGTTTCCACACACATTTAATATTAATCTTGCTCATTGAATTAGAATTTGGCTGAATGGGATGAAGATCATTAAATTAATCCCACGCCATAAACAACATCTGTTTTTAAATAACATGTATCATAAACAGTTCATAAACTTTACAGATAGAATTGCACTTGAGTTTTCTGAAGTTTCACATTTACAGACGTTGATATTGTAGCAGAGAATATAACTATAATAAACAATAGTCATATCAGCAGCAGGTAAAGAGGAGGACCAGTCTCTCAGTGTCTTCCTGGTCTTTTGTCCTTTTGCAGTGGAATAATGTGCAATTTAAATAATCCAAATTACATTATGAATTACGCATTAGTTAAAATGTGTTACTGATAAAAACAGATAATTTAGCAAATGTCTCTAGTTAAAGATCCACTTTCACCTCCGAACCCAGATCTATAGTTTCCATGTTACCACCACTAGAGGGAGCCAGACACTGGTGATGCTGCTATAGATCTATACTAACGTGGCTGTATACCATGTGTCCCTCAGGTCTCTGGTACTAACGTGACTGTATACCATGTGTTCCTCAGGTCTCTGGTACTAACGTGACTGTATACCATGTGTTCCTCAGGTCTCTGGTACTAACGTGACTGTATACCATGTGTTCCTCAGGTCCCTGGTACTAACGTGGCTGTATACCATGTGTCCCTGAGGTCTCTGGTACTAACGTGGCTGTATACCATGTGTCCCTCAGGTCCCTGGCACTAACGTGGCTGTATACCATGTGTCCCTGAGGTCTCTGGTACTAACGTGGCTGTATACCATGTGTCCCTCAGGTCCCTGGCACTAACGTGGCTGTATACCATGTGTCCCTGAGGTCTCTGGTACTAACGTGGCTGTATACCATGTGTCCCTCAGGTCCCTGGTACTAACGTCACTGTATACCATGTGTCCCTCAGGTCCCTGGTACTAACGTGGCTGTATACCATGTGTCCCTCAGGTCTCTGGTACTAACGTGGCTGTATACCATGTGTCCCTCAGGTCCCTGGCACTAACGTGGCTGTATACCATGTGTCCCTCAGGTCCCTGGTACTAACGTGACTGTATACCATGTGTCCCTCAGGTCCCTGGTACTAACGTGGCTGTTTACCATGTGTTCCTCAGGTCCCTGGTACTAACGTGGCTGTATACCATGTGTTCCTCAGGTCCCTGGTACTAACGTGGCTGTATACCATGTGTCCCTGAGGTCTCTGGTACTAACGTGGCTGTATACCATGTGTTCCTCAGGTCCCTGGTACTAACGTGGCTGTATACCATGTGTCCCTGAGGTCTCTGGTACTAACGTGGCTGTATACCATGTGTTCCTCAGGTCCCTGCTACTAACGTGGCTGTATACCATGTGTCCCTGAGGTCTCTGGTACTAACGTGACTGTATACCATGTGTCCCTCAGGTCCCTGGTACTAACGTGGCTTTATACCATGTGTCCCTCAGGTCCCTGGTACTAACGTGGCGGTATACCATGTGTCCCTCAGGACCCTGGTACCAACGTGGCTGTATACCATGTGTCCCTCAGGTCCCTGGTACTAACGTGACTGCATACCATGTGTCCCTCAGGTCCCTGGTACTAACGTGGCTGTATACCATGTGACCCTCAGGTCCCTGGTACTAACGTGGCTGTATACCATGTGTCCCTCAGGTCCCTGGTACTAACGTGGCTGCATACCATGTGTCCCTCAGGTCCCTGGTACTAACGTGGCGGTATACCATGTGTCCCTCAGGACCCTGGTACCAACGTGGCTGTATACCATGTGTCCCTCAGGTCCCTGGTACTAACGTGACTGCATACCATGTGTCCCTCAGGTCCCTGGTACTAACGTGGCTGTATACCATGTGTCCCTCAGGTCCCTGGTACTAACGTGGCTGTATACCATGTGTCCCTCAGGTCCCTGGTACTAACGTGGCTGTATACCATGTGTCCCTCAGGTCCCTGGTACTAACGTGACTGTATACCATATCTCCCTCAGGTCCCTGGTACTAACGTGGCTGTATACCATGTGTCCCTCAGGTCCCTGGTACTAACACTAACGTGGCTGTATACCATGTGTCCCTCAGGTCCCTGGTCCTAACGTGGCTGTATACCATGTGTCCCTCAGGTCCCTGGTACGAACGTGGCTGTATACCATGTGTCCCTCAGGTCCCTGGTACTAACGTGGCTGTATACCATGTGTCTCTCAGGTCCCTGGTACTAACGTGGCTGTGTACCATGTGTCCTCAGGTCCCTGGTACGAACGTGGCTGTATACCATGTGTCCCTCAGGTCCCTGGTACTAACGTGGCTGTGTACCATGTGTCCTCAGGTCCCTGGTGCTGATGGGGGCCCTCACCGTGGTGGGCAGTGCCGTGGGGGCCTTCATCATGTGGATGGCGGTGCTCAGTCCTTGTCCGCTGCTGGTTCATGGTGTTTGGGGCGGAGTCTTGATGGTGAGGAACCATGTGGGATTTGAGGTTTTATTTTTCATGTGAGAGATTGTCACAACTCCTGATGTACATTTATGGACATTAGTCTCTGCCTCAAACGGACCAAAGGCTGTATGTGTGTTTAAACTGGTTGATTCTCTGATCTGTGTTGGCGAATCGACAACTTTGAAATTATGATAATAGTTTTTAACAGACTACACCACAGACTGACACACACTCCAGACTATACTCCAGACTATACTCCAGATTATACTCCAGACTATACTCCAGACTATACCACAGATTATACTCCAGATTATACTCCAGATTATACTCCAGACTATACTCCAGACTATACTCCAGACTATACTCCAGATTATACTCCAGACTATACGCCAGATTATACTCCAGACTATACTACAGATTATACTCCAGACTATACTCCAGATTATACTCCATATTATACTCCAGACTATACTCCAGACTATACTCCAGACTATACCACAGATTATACTCCAGACTATACTCCAGATTATACTCCAGACTATACTCCAGACTATACTCCAGACTATACTCCAGATTATACTCCAGACTATACTCCAGATTATACTCCAGACTATACTCCAGACTATACTCCAGACTATACTCCAGACTATACTCCAGATTATACTCCATATTATACTCCAGACTATACTCCAGATTATACTCCAGAATATACTCCAGAATATACTCCAGATTATACTCCAGACTATACTCCAGATTATACTCCAGATTATACTCCAGACTATACTCCGTATGTGTGTTTTTCATTGCATTTCCTGTGTTTAAACTGGTCGATTCTCTAATTTGCGTTGACGAATCGACAACTTTGAAATGATGATAATAGTTGTTGACAGCAGAATGTGGGAGGATCTCAGGACAGTGGTGATAATCCAGGACATGGACATTGGTCTCTGCTGATTATGGATCAAAGTGTTTTAATCATTTCCTGTGTTTGAAAAGAACAAATAAAAACATTTAATCCAGATTATATTTAATCTCAGTTTGTGCGTTCGCAGGTGGGGGCCTGGGTGGTGTTCGTGCTCGCACTGTCCTACGTGAAAGTGATGGTGGGTGTGATACTGCGTGACGAGGGCCACAGCGCCCTGGTGTGGTGTGGGGCGGTGGTGCAGCTCGGATCTCTGCTCGGAGCCGTCACTATGTTTCCTGTGGTCAGCATCTTCAGCTTCTTCTCTTCGGGAGACCCCTGCAACACCCACTGCCCCTAGATTATCACAGATTATCCAAGACTATAACACAGATTATCTCCGATTATAACACAGATTACAACAGACTATACTCCAGGACCAGACTATAACACATTTATCACAGACTATAACACGGATTACTACAGACTATAACCCAGATTATCTCAGACTATACTACAGGACCAGACAATAACACAGATTACTACAGACTAAAACACATATTATCTCAGACTATAACACAGATTACAACAGACTATACTCCGGGCCCAGACTATACCACAGACTATACTCCAGGCCCAGACTATAATCCAGACTATACCCCAGACTATAATCCAGACTAGACTATAATCCAGACCCAGACTATACTCCAGACCCAGACTATACCACAGACTATAATCCAGACTATAATCCAGACTACAGTCCAGACTACAGTCCAGGCCCAGACTATACTCCAGACCCAGACCATTAATCCAGACTATAGTCCAGGCCCAGACTATACTCCAGACTATAATCCAGACTATACCACAGACTATAATCTAGAATATACCACAGACTATAATCCAGACTATAATCTAGACTATACCACAGACTATAATCCAGACACGTCTCACAAAAGCCTTGTTTTTCTGGAACTGTGCAATACTCAAGAAAAGAGACTTTTCCATTTTGTGACTGATGTTTTTGGAGCAGAAACTGCACAAACCTCTGACCCACAGACTTTATAATCCCACTGGATTATTGACTCAGATCTCACTGGAAACCCATGTCTATTTGTTTCTTTTTGAATTTGTATGAGTTAAACATGTTTAAAGTTAAAATATCCACTTTTATAAGGTCCACCATCATGACACACACACACACACACACGCACACACACACACACACACGCACGCACACACACACACACGCACGCACTCGTATGCGCACACACACACATACACACGCACGCACGCACGCACCTACACACACACACATACACGCACACACATACAGACGCACACACGCACACACACACACACGCACATACACACGCACACACACACACACACACACACAGAGTTTAAAGCCGTATTGTGAAACATCCAATTCACAAAGTTGTTGATAATCAGAAAATCCAAATATTGACGTCTCCAGGATCCAGAGAAACAGAAAGTTGTGTCACATGTTGTTTTATGTTTCACTTTTAGTTTCTGCTGCTTTTTTATTATGTGTATCTTCTTTTGTGAGTTGTATAGAATTTTGTACATATGTGTTGTAATAAAAATATTCCTCTTGTTGGATCAAATAATCTTCACAGAACAGAACAAAGAACCAAGAATGAAACTTTAAGACCTGGACTTGGTTTTTTGGTTTTTATTAAACCTTCTCACACTGACATCAAAGTCCCACAAACACAACTTAACAAACAATGAACCAAAATCATGAAAATAACGACCAAAAAGAAAGTTACATGGAAATTGTTATCAAGGTCTTTTCTTTGAATGAGGTAGAGAAGCCTGAGTCCTGCAATCACACATTTGTCACACAGAACAGAATTATCACACAGTTAAAGCTCCAAACCTGCAAAAATAAGTATGTCATCAATTCCAAATAACGAGGTATTTCAAACTGATAACATCCATCCATTTTCTTCCCCTTAATCCATGTCTGGGTCAGGGGGGTGGCAGTCAGAGCTGCACCCAGTCCACAGAGCACCAGCCCCTCACTGATCCTCCTGCAGGTGCTGAGTCCACAGGAGCTGAGATCTTTCAGTGGGGGCTTTGGGCAAAGTGGGGTTAAGTGTCTTGCCCAAGGACACAACGACAGCAGTCATCAGTGGGAGTCGTGAAGTAGGTCTTACGGTGGGCTTGAACCCACGACCTTCAGGCTCAAAGGCCAATGCTCTACCAACTGAGCAGCTGTCGCCCTCAAACTGATAACAACACAACTTTAATATAATTTTTAACATCTCATAAATTATATTAAATTTATCAAAACATTACCTAAAAACGACAACAACAACAATAAAATAATCATCTCCTGTGTGTATAGCGCCCCCTGCTGGTTGTGTAGTCTCACTGGTCATATGTTACGGTAACTTCAGTGTAAACATATTTAACTAAACACAGTATTCCAAAGACTGAGGATAACACCCAAAAATCGCTTACTGCTGCTTTAATATTTCTTCTAAGCCTGGTGGCCCATTAATGGCAAAATAAATGTATTGTGTTGATTGAAAACAAAATGATGCGACCCAGAATGCATTGTAGAGCAAAATATAAACTTCTTAAACATTCTACATTTGATTTTGAGAGTGAATATGAAGCAAGTCCTAAAGCAAAATACTTGAGCAACATTCTGATTAAACTAATTTGATCAAATAAGTAATGGTCTTTATTTTTACCAACCGTGATCGACAGGGCCAAGCCAAACTACCCCTATACTCCCTGGGTTTTATTTAGATACTACTAAATGGTCAATATGCTAACTTAAAACCGATCTCTGATAGAGTTGTAAGCCCTATTACATCTCAGCATGAGTGTTTCAAACTTCAGGATCTTACAATATAATGATTACAAGATTTAACAAACTTCCTCCAGGAGGGGGAGAGTTACACTTTAAACGAACACAAAAGCATTGAGTAAATTCTTCATCTCCAAGTTAGTTTTGCTCCGAAGTTAATAGTACTCAAAAAGGCCGTTGCAACCTATTTATTTTGTTTCTGATTAAAGCAACACTTTTTACAGTGTACTTTAAGTCTCTCACTTTTAATGGTGGGTTATTTTAATTTATTTGTTTGGAGGATAAGCCCCTAGAGATGAAACATCTCGCTTTCGAGGGGGTCCTTTTTTGACCCGAGAGTAGCACTAGACCAGTAATGGGACAGGGGAACATGTGATTCCATTATCTCATAATTCAAAAAAAAAGATAAAGTTAAAATTCACAAAAGTAGACAAAAATAGTAAATAGTAAAAACGATTTTAGGGACACTATACACTGAAATATATTATAAGATACAATAAGATGAGATGAGAGATCCTTTATTCGTCCTACAGTGGGGAAAATTCAGTGTTGCAGCGCACATACAGGGCAGTAGTAACACACAAACACACACAGGGAACACACAAAATATACAATATAAGCAGCGGCTATGTTTCTTAGCCAGCTGTAAATGCTTCAATATCAATCTTATGAAATATCTCTGTAAATATAGTGCAAATTTATATATAAGCTTTATAGTGTTAGTCTATAGTCCGTGTGGCTTCGACATGTGTCCATTTATCACAAGTACACATGAGACGCATATTTTTTCATATTTCCTTTCATATTCTCTTTTCAGGACTTCATCCGTGAGTTGGTGGGGAAGTTGGACGGCATGCACAAAGAGGAGGAACTGCAGACTTCTGGCATCGAGCATCCGGTCATCTCCCACAGCCACTACCGCCACGAGCCGTACCACTTCAACCAAGACCAGCAGCAGCAGCAGCCCACACGGGGCCCCCACAAGACCCTCTAGTCCCGCTCAGTCGCCATTTAACATGTATTTAGTGTAGGCTTCATATGCAAATAGATGTCTCCTGATGTATTAGAGTATGAATATGAATCATTCTCTGCTCAAAGAAAGCTCAATTCACTCACTGCTGTTAACACATTAGCCATTAATATGTAGCCAGAAACATATCTCCAAGTAATATTAAAGCAGGGTTATCTTACTTTCAAGAGTGAGTTTGACGCGCACATCCAAGTCTGAGTAGTGTGCAAAAAAGAAGTTGAAAATAGTACAGTGAGTTCTTTTGGTGATAATTAAAATCTCTTGGGAGCAAAAGCTGTGCAGAGTCATCTCCATTTGTTCTCCGTATTTTCTCACTTTCAAATCACAAAAGAACAACTCTTTATTATGATCTATTTGACCAGTTCCTGGCTCTAAAACGGTAATATGACTAGTTTTCACATCCATCTATCCATTTTCTTCCCCTTAATCCATTTCTGGGTCAGCGGGTGGCAGTCAGAGCTGCACCCAGTACACAGAGCACCAGCCCCTCACTGATCCTCCTGCAGGTGGTGAGTCCACAGGAGCTGAGATCTTTCAGCGGGGGCTTCAGGCAAAGTGGGGTTAAGTGTCTTGCCCAAGGACACAACGACAGCAGACAGTGGGATTCGTGAAGTAGGTCTCGTTGTGGGCTCGAACCCATCACCTTCAGGTTCAAAGGCCAATACTCTACCACTGTCCCCCTTGTCAAATAATTCACATCCTTTTCTCATAATTTTTCTGGCCCAAATCCCTGTTATTTTAGAGTTTCTGCCACTGCTGATCCTCATCTGACTGAGTTAGACCCACTGCAGCTCTCATCTCGATTGAACTTTTATCTAGATCAGCTTGTTCAGCCACCCACACTCAGCCAATCAGCTCTCAGCCTGCAAAAGTATGCAAAAAAATGTTCCAAATAAGATGAAGACAGGTCGGATTAGTTGAGACTAACAACATGTATTATTTATGCAAATAAAGTTAGCCACCCCAGCTTTAAAGTCTGTTGTAAACGGTAATTGTCGTGTTATTTACCAATAAAATAGAACTTTCTTATTGATCTCTGTATATTTTCATGCAACAAATATCACTAAAGCCTAAAACAGTTTGTGAGTTGCCTATCCTGACTTGTGTCTGAGGTTATACAGGTTGTACAGAACAGGTAAATCGGCTGAAACTCTACTTAGTGCGGCTGGCATGAAGTCTAAAAAGTAAAATAACCCTCAGTGACAGATCAAACATGTGTCTGTGCTGCTGACGACGCACAAGAATGCATTTGGAAAGACAACATTAGTTCAACCATGTCTCTGTGTGCAATTATGTATTTTAACAATTATTATCGATCGACAATACCAGTGAGTAATGAGTTATTTTTTTAATGTATTCTTCAAACAGTGGGTTTGTATCTAAAATCATCCCTTCCTTGACTGCCTGAACACAGGGGGGCAGTGCAAGACCATTTCCGATCTCCTGATAGCTGCCCCTGCCCTGGACAGTGGATGCACATCCCTGTCATGATGATTGTGCTGTACATGTGCTTTATGTGACATCACATTCCTGCCCTGACTACACTGGCCTTGAGCATGTAATAAAGCTATAGCACCAATAGACCAGTTCTGTCCACTTAAAGACTTCCTCTGAAGACAGACGCCTCATGAAACAGGACTGGTATTTGGACTCAAGGCCATTGGCTCCTCTCCAGTCTGCATGTTGTACTGATAAAGACAATAAAAGTAATATAAAAGATTCATGCATGTGTCAGGGACGGCTCAAAGACTTGGTCACACAGGTCATCCAGTGTGTTCATCAATGTACAGTTCATATGTTGTAATCAGCCAGGTCTCTGGGGGAGGAGGCACAGGGAGCAGGACGGGCCTTTCCTCAGGAAAACATATCACCTTCCACCACAATAGAGCGCATCAGGAAACACAGTGAGTGTTCTCTGGAGCTGCACTCAGAGCCGCAGAGGCAGTGGTCAGGGGCACACCAGGTCCACTACCCGCAGCACACAGAGGACACTGCACCATGAGCCAGAGCTGAGGGCAGCACAGACACAGGTATGACCCGCCTCTGGACACACACGGTCCACATCAGCCACACTCTACTTTAGAACTTAGAGATGGTCAAGTGTTCTCTCATATGTTTTCTTCTTTATTTTAAAGTCTTGATTCACTTCTTGATTGTACTTTCATGCATTACCCATGTGGACTTTATTTATAGAAATGCTCAGTAATATTTGCTTTAGTTATATTTGTACTTTACTTCTATGTTTAGAAAAAAACGTTTTTAGGCTCAGGTTATTTTTTCCAATTAATGCATGGATCAAAGTTCACATTTTCCTTTTTATTGATATAGGTCTCAATGGTGACAAGTCTACAAATTATCAATTTATAAGGAAATCAAAGCAAATTACGCATACACAATGGTTCACAGTCCAGTGTTAGGGACAAATGTATTTTCTGTAACAAAAGAGAAAGTCGCGTAGAAAAAAGGTAAGCATTTACTTTAAACTGACTGACTGACTGACTTACTTACTTACTTACTTACTTAAACTGACAGAAAAAAACAATCAAATATTTAGCTCCACTGCATTTAAGAAACCTTTTTTTCTCCACTGTTGGACAAATACATTTTTGTTGTGCATCACTGTAAATATGACAATCAGGTCATTTACATAAATATATGATCTTAAATATATGAAAGTATTTATATACCGCCTTTCACAGACAAGAGTCACAAAGCGGTTTACAATTGTTATTATTTTTTTGGGCACTTGTCCTCTCACTCCAGACAGAGATGGGAGTGGGGTCGCCGTACATATTTTTAGTGGTAGGGGAAACCAGAGTACCCGGAGGAAACCTACGCAGACACGGGGAGAACATGCAAACTCCACTCAGAAAGGCCCTGGTCCGACCGGGATTTGAACCCAGGACCTTCTTGCTGAGAGGCGAGAGTGCTATCCACTCAGCCACCGTGCCATGAAAATGACAAACAAACAGCCGTAAAAGTACGCAGCACAGAAAATCATCTATCTATAATTGCGTGCGCTAAAATGCCCCTTTTCCAGTATAAATGGACGTCCCTTCGCTTAACGCTTTGACCCTCCTGTTGTTATTCTGTCCGTGACTTTTGACTCTCCGCTCGAGTTGTTTGTTTTTTCTTTGTACAATATTTATGAAAGGTTGCAGTTGGGCACGTGTAACTGGGCCAATATTTTGAATAGTTGTTTCCTATTTGCGTGAAGTATGTTACATAAGCGCAGAGGGAAAGGATGTTTTGATCTGACTTGTATAAACTAACTGACAGCTCATGTAAACACTTTTTCACTTTTATAATTTACAGCACTAAGTTACAATATACAACACAACAAAAAAACCAACATCTTTCTCTGGTATTGTTCAAATCCAGGTTAAAAATCATTCTGTTTAGCTGTGTATACAACTGATGGATTTTATCTACACTCTTTTCAATGTAATGTGATTATTAATGATTTTAATGCCTTGTTGTTTCTATCTTATTTTGTGAAGCATTTTGACTTGTCTTGTCTATGAACTGGGCCATACAAATAAACTTGTCTCTCTGTTCCAGATTGTTGAAATAGTCTTTGCAAGCATGCCCATTCTGAAGAAGCTCCCTGGGAGGTCCAAGAGCTGCCACGAATTTCCCAGAGTGAACGGAGAGCTGATCCTGCCCACGCTGGACTTGGACTGGAGAGACCTGAACGATCTCAACGACCTGAAAGACCTCAACAAGAACTTGAACCCTTTTGAAGACGTCGATTTGGACGAAGACGACAAAATCGCAGACATGGGCCTCATCATGGGGGAGCAGCAGTTCAAAAGCAGGCATGAGGGCGAGGAGGGGGAGAACCAGGTGAACTCTGGGTATGGAGCAGGGACCCCCAAGACCAGGCCTCTGAGGGGGACGCTGGAGAGGATCTGTGGGGTGTCTCCGCTCAAGACACTGGGGAAATTAGGGAAGGGGCTGCGGATATCAGGGCGCAACGTGTGGAGCAGCAATACGGCCCAATATAGCCCAGGAGATTCCAACAGTCTGCCCATGGAGAGGGAGAAGAAGAAGGGGGTGCGCAGAAGCTCGGAGGGGAAGATCATGACACTGCTACGGTGAGGACATGACTGTTAGAATAAAAGAAAAATACTCGTACGATGACAGTCATGATGAGCGGATGAAGTTACAGGCTAAACAAAAAGAATGTATAAAAGAATGTAAGCTTGATGTCCATGGCCAGTCTAATTCAGAGTTTAGGAAAAGTGGCCTAATGGATATGTTTTCAGCCTCCCAAGCTATGGGCATTGTGAGTTTGAGTCCCACTTGGGTCGAGTGCGAAGAGTGTGGGACAAACTGTTATTGTAAATTTTTTCCATTATGAGATCAGTAAAGTGTATTGTATCTTAACAACAACATTTTACACAAACTATCCAAGGGTAAATGTGGCCCTCACATTTTAACCATCTTCATAGGGCCCAAGCCTCTTTCTGAATTGGAATTAGTTGGTAACTTTGTATATGCAACGATGATGCTTTTATAGCTCAAATCAAACAATGTGATGTGACACAGACCAAGCCTTCACATTTTAAGACATCATAAAAAGTGCCTTTCTGTGCCCAGGGCTTTTCTCTCAGTCTCATGAAAGAAAGAAAAGTTTGTACAGCCCAAATGTCTGTTCCACAATGTGTCTACAGGAATGCAAATATGTTTATGTCCTTATACTTTACCAATATATTGCACTTATGTAATGCACTATAGCCACTTGTTTTTCTTTGGGACAGCTTTTGTTGCTTGGGGCTTGATTTGCAGCGGCTATTTTTATAAGGCAGCCGTGGTGGTTAGCTGCTGCATTGCTTTGGCAGATGTTACAATGTGACATTCCATACATTCCAATAATCAGTGCACTATTTGGATTTTCTTTAATGCATTGTCTTAATTGTATTTCCAAGTGTAAGCTATGTTATTTTCTGCTGCCCAGGTTTACAGGCCGGCGCAGAGAGGAGCGCAGAGAAAGCCTGCCCTGTGGGGACCTGAGCATTAACACCGAGGCGGAGGCGTGCAGGCGGCCATCCTTCCTCAGGATAGTCAGTCTGGGCAAGTTGAAGAGAGAATCCATGTCAGACAAGGGCTCTCAGGAGGGCTCTGAGGAAACGGTGGAGGAGGAGCCAATGGTTAAAACTAGAGATCCCCTGTCAGGTAATAAACAATATTTTTCCATACCAAACGTGTTGCAAAAATCCAAAGTATTTATTGCTCTATAGGAAACATACTTGTTTTGCCTAATCAAGGCTTCCTCCTGCTCCTAGACAACTCTAATGGGACTAAGATCCCCAGATCCCTGAGTCACTGGGTTCAATCACCACCAGGCTGTGAAATCAGGAAATGACTGCACTTCCTCCCACCCAGGTTCCCCAAGATAGATTTTGAACCAACTTACTGTTTAAAGTCATTGCAGGGACTCAGCTACATTTATACAACACAAGTGTGCAACTGCAGTAAGAAATAGCTATTTTTGTCCGGCAGACAGATGCCCCATTGTAATGATCATAGAAAAGGTTCTTTGTAATCTCCAGCAGCTCATTATGTGCTTTGTCACTTTCAGTCCTGGAGATTTTACAGTTGGTCAACCACCGAGACTTGCTCCTGGCTGACACGCACATGCAAGAGCTTGAACGGGAGTGTGAGCTCTTATCTCAGCTGCCTGCATCCAGCAGTCCAACTCTTACACCCACTACATGCCCCAGCACTCCGCCTGGCCTCTTTCCATTATCAGCCCAATCTCTGGAGGAATCCCTCAGCTCCAATGCCACACTGGACTCCAGCCTGCGTAAAGCTAAAGATGTGGAGCTGCTTTATGAAGCTCTCCAGAAGGAGATGTGGGACGTAGTCCGAGAATCCCTCCGACAGCCCAGTGCTGGCCCCAACCTTGGCCTTGTGGTACTGGTGATACAACAAGAAGAGCATGCTGATGCCGCCTGGGCCTTCAGAGAAGACACCAAACCAGAGAGAGAGTGTTTCCAGTCACAGCCGAGCCATCGGCCGAGGCGCTTCAAGATGAAGTGGAGACAGGCAGTGGCAGAGGCGGCCGACTGGAGCCTGCCCGTCCAGGTGGACACCCAGGCCGGGAATCTGGCCAACTACCTGGACCGCCTTCGCAGCCGAATGGTGGATGACTTGGACGCAGCCAGGAGGAACGCTGTTGGTATTTATCCAGAGGAATTTTCAGCCTTCCAAGTGTATGTGGAGAGTTACCACAAAGCAGTTGCCAAACGCTTGCGCACCATCACCAGTGGACCCCTGCAGATCACAGATGTTTACTCGCTGCTAGATTGGTTCTACAACATCTACAACAGGTGCTTAACTTAAAATAATCACTGAAAGTGGTTCATAATGCCCTAAACCAGTGTGTAATATAACAATTTGACCTGTTTTGAACAGAGATGTTTTAGGATGCATTGGTTCAAAAACACCCATCAACTATTCTTCACTAGAAGCCATTCTTGCTCAAGATAAAGTGGATCGGCTAGAACAAGACTGCCTCAACATAGTCAAGGTAAGTACAATAATGTGTGTTATTTGTGTAGAATTATTATATTTAATTGATGTGTTTTGGTCCTTTTGTCTTGTGTTACCCAAGGAAAATGTGACCACTGAACTGATCCACATTTTGGATGAAGAAGAGAGAAGATGGGCCCAGACTCTGCACATAGAGGAGTATCAGTGCCAGCTGGCTCGAACTGTCATACAGGTAATGACTGAGATTTGCATTTAATATTGTACAGTGTATAACCAGCTCTCTAATCCATATTTCAGAGGTTAAAGGTAGACCTAGACCGATCCACATCAGTGAATCAGTTTTTGGGAGCAAGAGTTGCTCGTTGTAGTCTGATTGGATTGTCCGACTTTCTCTATAAGTAAGTAAAAGTTACCTAAAAGTTACTTATTAATAAGTATCAAAATGATTTCACGTGAAAATTGTGATTCTTAGAAGTTTGTCATGACATTACAGAGCACATACAATGAGGCATAGCAGTAGAAATATATAACACTAAAACTGTTCTCTTAGCTGAAATATTAAGTTAAAATGACTAAATATGTTCTGATTTAGAACATATTCGAGTTGTCTCAGAGCACTGTCCAACATACTGTAGCCTTTAGCAGAAACAGTTACAACCCGGTAAAAGTAAATGGTGTTCTCATATTTTGCATGATTAGTTTTCAGAGGAAGGTTGAGATGTTTCACGATGCACAGGCTGAGTTTGGCGACAGAGGAGATGGATATGTCTCCAGGACTATTGCTCTGGTGAACTGCTGCCCTCCTCTAAGGTACTGCTTTTCTCTTACCTTTGTGTATTTCTTAAAAGTGAGTTATCGTTACCAAAGCATTCTAAAAGGTTTTCACTATCTCTGTAGGTCCTTTGTTGAGCGCTGCAGGCAGTGTGACGCTCAGGCCAGCGAGGACACGGCTCAGAGAGCTAACTCCTCGATGGACAGGATCATCAACCAATCAGTGAGGGTCCTCACCGACAGGCTGTTTGAGAGCATCAGGGTATGACACAATACTGACTTCTGACTGCTGCTATGGTCAAACTGTGTCCTTGATGTCCTCATGTCTGCTCATTCACAGCCTTTCTTTGAAAAGCTCATAAAGAGAAAGTGGTTAAACAACACAGAAGCATTTGAAGGCATTGTGGCCTGCATTAAACAGCACTTCAAAAAGTTCAAAAGGATGGACCCACCACCATATCAGGTAAACACTTTGTTACTGATGCTGACCAAAGACATTTTTTCAACCAAACTAATTATAGTCTAATTGAATGATCTGTTTGGCAGACGCTGGTTGGTGAGGTGCACCGGCGTGTGATGGTGGAGTATGTTCGAGCTATTATGAGAGGACGAGTCATCTGCACATCGTCCAAGATGAGAAAGAGGATGGCTTTCCGTGTGCAAGATGAGGCCAAACAGTTGAGAGGACTCTTTAGGGACTTGGTAAGTGCTCAGAATGATCTGTTTTTCATAATGTGCAGTTTGCAGTTGCTTATCAGGCTCACACTCTTGACACGGACTGGTTCCAGAAAAATGGCTGCTGTCACTGAGATGGAGATAGATGGATTGGACTTACGCTTGTATTTGCCCCGAAAGGGGAAGTGGGTGTTGAGAAGCCAGGCCTGACAGCATGGCATTTGCCCTCGTTCTACGCACAAGTTCAAACAAGTGTCCGTCACCTAGGCTGACAACAGGAAGTTTCTGTGTTCAGAAGGAACTTCCTGTTCCTGTCAGCTGGCCGGCTTTGATGTGCCTCTGAGCTGGCCTTGATGTCCTCTTTCACTGAGGAGGCGCTCAAGTGTCTGTGGAAACTGGCAACTTGGGAAAAAGGATATGGTTTTTATGGCCTTCTCAAAAAAGCTGTTATTTTGAGTGAATGCCAAGCCAAGAATTCAGTTTTTACTTCCCAGAAACAGGCACAGAAAAAAGTACAAGATCAGGTGTTACTTCAGGTTAGAGTCAATAATTTAACAAAAGCCAGGACTTTAGTAAAGATGTAAGTTCTTCCATTAAGGTGATTCGTCTCTGTAGGAGTCCACTGCTTCCTGGTTGGACGGCCTGCTCTGTCACCTGGCTGACGTCATTCTCCTGGATGACACACCATCCATTCAAGTGGAGGTAGCGGTGCTGGTGAAAGAGTTTCCAGATATAAGGTGAGACTTTTACAACACGCAAAAACTATTTTGAAATCTTTCAGCTGTAATCAGGATGTATCTATAAAAACACACAGTATAGAGTATACCCAAAGGCCCTATGTCCATTTATGCTTACTGCTACACATTGACGCTGCTATTTTTGGTACTGAGCCAAGCAAAAATGCATGTACGAAGTTTTCCTTTTTTCTGTTGTCACAATGGATCACAACAAGGAAAAGAAACCTGGAAACAAATGTACATTAACCTGACTATTTTTGGAGCACGCAGAGGTCATGTTTTGAGAATAGATGAGGCTGGAGGCCTCAGAGGGAGCTGTTTGTGTGAGGTTAATGCTCAGGTGACAGTTGGCAAACTACCGCCGTGACGTAGAACCCTCGATGGAGCAGACAGGAAGCTGCTGCCGAGTACTTCCTGTTCCTGCTACCCTGCTGGAGACAGACTGGTGCCACATTATGAATGGAAAGAGAAAGAAAATCATTATGTTGTGTATTAGAAAAGAAACTGCCGTACCTAGACTAATGACTCACTAGATTATTAGTCCCTGGGAGGTGGCCGAGTTAGTTTAGCGTATTCTGTAATCATTGGGTTTATGTCTGTCCCTTTTCTGCCCACAGGAAGAAGCATGTGTCAACACTGTTAAATGTTCGAGGTATGATGCGGCAGGCAGAGCGCCAGGAGATTCTCAACATTGTGAAAGACTTTGAGTGCAGCAGCAGCCTCCTGTCCCGGGACCATGCCCTATTCTCTGACATCCCCATCACTTCGGAAGTGCACTGCATCAGCCTGGGCCTGCTGCGTCTGGCCATGACAGTCACCAACTGGTTCTCTGAGCAGCGGATGAGGCGAAGTGCCCGTAGCACCAATGTTCGTAGCACCAGTGTTCGTAGCACCAGTGTCCGCAGCACCAGTGTCCGAAGCACTACCCAGGTCCACGAGGCCCACAACATGGAGGAAATAAACAGAGGCCATAGAGACGACTGAGAGTGTAACTGTGTCACACTCTGAAGAACTATGACACACAGATAGGAAACGTACATGCACCTTGACCGAAGAGCCGTCTGAACCACTTAATGTTACATGACATTAAAACTTGACCTCAGGTACTCTTTGTACTGTACTCACACTTGTTACCTATCACTGTAATGGCATATGAGCTGTATTGTGAACAATCCATTACATGTCTGATGCTCATATATTTAGACAAGTCATCTATGGTAGCGTTGCTGCTGCTGCTGCTGCTGCACATTGTATGTGTATATCAATGTGCATGTATGAGAATGAATGGAATGGAAAAGTAGGGTTGAACTGTCACTGTGAATGAAAAGGATCTGTTGCTGTAAACAATAAAAGCCCATTGACTGGGCCGATAATCCAGTTTGGTCTATCTTTGAGACAAAAATTAGTTTTTTGCGTTTAACACTGCTTTCTAAGTTTGGAGGTTGGCATTCTTTATCATGGGGTTGTCAGACAATGCCTCTAACATAAACAATGCCAAAGGACATATTGAAAATATTTTGAAGGTGTGACGCACGAGGGATGCTAGCAGGACATATACATCCAAACGTTATGCCAGGTTGTTTATCTTGAGGATATGCTGGCTTTGTTCACGAAAGGACCTTTTTACAATCTGTCGGCTCCAAAGACACACTGCATAGCTCTCCAACAAGAAGGGTCATAGCCCTAAGGCCAACAATGGGATGTTTTTTGGTAAATAAAGGTTTCCTGTTGTCCAAAGAGGTGGCAACGGATGCATTTATTGGAGCCAAGTTTACATTGTGTACAAGGAGGTAACTTCCTCTCTGCTCACTGCAAACATGCACTGGCAGAGCGTCTCCCAGTCCAGTGTATCCCAGTCCTGTGTCTCCCAGTCCTGTGTCTCCCAGTCCTGTGTCTCCCAGTCCTGTGTCTTCCAGTCCAGTGTCTCCCAGTCCTGTGTCTCCCAGTCCTGTGTCTCCCAGTCCAGTGTCTCCCAGTCCTGTGTCTCCCAGTCCTGTGTCTCCCAGTCCAGTGTCTCCCAGTCCAGTGTCTCCCAGTCCAGTGTCTTCCAGTCCAGTGTCTCCCAGTCCTGTGTCTCCCAGTCCAGTGTCTCCCAGGCCTGTGTCTGCCAGTCCTGGGTCTCCCAGTGCAGTGTCTCCCAGTCCAGTGTCTCCCCGTCCTGTGTCTCCCAGTCCAGTGTCTCCCAGTCCAGTGTCTCCCAGTCCTCTGTCTCCCAGTCCTGTGTCTCCCAGTCCAGTGTCTCCCAGTCCAGTGTGTTCCAGTCCTGTGTCTCCCAGTCCAGTGTGTTCCAGTCCAGTGTCTCCCAGTCCTGTGTCTCCCAGTCCAGTGTCTGCCAGTCCAGTGTCTCCCAGTCCAGTGCATTTCAAGCATGAGCTGCTATTTGGGGCTCGAAGTGGACCCGATCTGCACAGGGGGTAAAGTTGTTTTGTTAAGTTAAGGTTTATATGAGGTCCCCACACAGTTACATTTTCAATTCAATTCAATGTATTCTTGTATAGCCCTGAATCACAACACTAATTATTACAGAGGACTTAACAAAATCTTTAGATTCGCCAACACAGATCAGAGAATTAAACAGGTCAAACACAATGCAGTGATAAAAACACATAGAGCCATTGTTCCATAAGGGGCAGATGACCGATGTCCAAGAATGTTGATGAATGTCCATGAATGTTACACACAGATACAGATTAGTCAGAATTTGTCATCAGCAGGCGATCTTTGATCATCGGTCTCGTCTGGAAGTCTTATTAACTCATGGTGCCACACAGTCTGCACAGGACAATCACGACACAAATGTGACTTCAGTGTGTTCTAGGATCAAGACACTACAAGAAACGTACCGCCATATAAACATGTCATGTCAATAGACTATTCTAGATACAAGTGAAACTCAGAAAATTAGAACTACTTCTGTCAATCAACTTACAATGAGAAACTAATATATGACACTTATTATGATTATTGCTTTTATATTGATAATTATTGGATCACAGCTTGTAAATACCCCAAATGAAATATCTCAGAAAAACTTAGTATTGTTGAGGACTGTAATAATATGACTGCATAATCATCAACATCATAATTTACAAAGTGCATGTAATTAGTCTATAACCGATATTGGTTTAACTTTTTAAATTGATTAAATTTTAATGATATTCTAATTTTCCGAGTTTCACTTCTAGACCTTTAGTGCCGTATGCCTTTTCATAAATACCTCTAGTCAAAACCCCATTTACAGTAGATTATGAAAAAGATTTTCTTCACTGAAACATTAAAATAACATTCTAAGAGAGATTTTAAGAGATCGTTTTGTTTGTTTGGTTAAAGAAATGTACAGCCGATCTGTCCGAGTAAAATATGTGCTATTACTATCATAAGTAACTAGAATGATGTATTTATTTATGTTTGTATGAATGGATGTGTTTTCTGGACACCTGAATACGGGGTTCCATAAAGCATCTATCTGTCTAAATAAATGAAATATTGTGAACCCCATTTGAAAACAAAACAGCATGTGCCACGTGTACAGAAGTCTATCTAAAATAAACTTTCGAACTTCCTGTAATATACCTCGAAGCTGTTTACCTGTTTTCACAATAGGAAACACATACCAGGGACCCTAGCCTACCCTTTGCACTTTAATTTTTTGTAAATAGTGATTTCCATGAATCCAGAAAAACAGGATGATGGTCTCAGTCTGAGTCACACTTTGACCAGATCTCTTCCTGGTGCTGTGCTGGTGCTGTGGTGTTTTCCAGGTATCCAGATGGGGATTAGCGCTGTAACCATGAAACTTAGTGACAGGGGCAGAACAAAGAGATTTCCCCACATCAAGCTGCTGTAGCTGAAACAGTGGAGTAGTAGACAGTATCACAATGAAATCCCTGAGAAGCACTCTCCTGCTTCCTCTCATTAACGTAGCGCTGCATGGAAAACCCATCTGTCTCTATTCACTGTTTGTTTTCGGAAGCTCGCCTTGCCCTGCCTTTGTTCACACTGTCATGCACTTTCATGACTCCCCAATTTTTGATTATCATAAAAGGCATTTTTTCCTTCTCGCATCTTGTATAGAGGATGACATTTAGGCCTTTGCTCCCGCAAGAGGCTCTCGACAGGGATGTTCCCTTGGTCCGTGCCTGTTGTCTCTCTGTGGAACTTCTGGCTCAAAATTATTTGTTTATGTGACGATGTGACTCAAATGCAACTGAAACGTTACATTTCCTTAATTACAAACAATGGTCTTTTGTAAATGATGGATGTTCAATCAATTCAAAATCTTACCTCAATATTAAGGTGCTTAAGTGACCTCTCTGGCTACAAGATTATTTGGATAAAAACTGCCTATACCCACTCAACGAGACTATGAACTAGTGAAAACTGAGGTGAAAAACCAGCAATTCTAATGCTCTTAATGTTGCATGTATGCACGTCAATCAGATTGGAATGATTTATTATGAGTATAGTGTACTCACTCTAATAATCTATGT
>OZ035838.1:1685838-1706206 GCA_964034765.1 Knipowitschia caucasica | reverse complement strand
CTAAGCTACAGCTAAGCTAAAGCTAAGCTAAAGCTAAGCAAAGCCTACAGGAGATTGTGATTTGATAACTCACTTCAACACATGATACCCTCCATACCATACAAAACCTTAATGTTTTTAATTATCTTCCAAACCTGATTATATATTGATGCTTATTTTATATTGATCAAAAGGGATAAAACATTTGTGACAAAAATAAGTAGAAAAATAACAGTTATAGTAGAACGCTTTGAGAAGTTACAGCTACCAAAAGGAAACATTAACATTAACTCCTACTTCTTCAACCCATGTCGCTAATACTCTAACGGTACTAAATGAAAGTACCTGTTTTATTTCTCTTATACTAATACTCTGACGGTACTAAATGAAAGTACCTGTTTTATTTCTCTTATACTAATATTCTAACATTACTAAATGAAAGTACCTGTTTTATTTCTCTTATACTAATATTCTAATATTACTAAATGAAAGTACCTGTTTTATTTCTCTTATACTAATACTCTAATATTACTAAATGAAAAGTACCTGTTTTATTTCTCTTATACTAATACTCTAATATTACTAAATGAAAGTACCTGTTTTATTTCTCTTATACTAATACTCTAACGGTACTAAATGAAAGCACCTGTTTTATTTCTCTTATACTAATACTCTAACGGTACTAACTGAAAGTACCTGTTTTATTTCTCTTATACTAATACTCTAACGGTACTAAATATGAAAGTACCTGTTTTATTTCTCTTATACTAATACTCTAACGGTACTAAATGAAAGTACCTGTTTTATTTCTCTTATACTAATACTCTAACGGTACTAACTGAAAGTACCTGTTTTATTTCTCTTATACTAATATACTCTAACGGTACTAAATGAAAGTACCTGTTTTATTTCTCTTATACTAATACTCTAACATTACTAAATGAAAGTACCTGTTTTATTTCTCTTATACTAATATTCTACAGTAACATTACTAAATGAAAGTACCTGTTTTATTTCTCTTATACTAATACTCTAATATTACTAAATGAAAGTACCTGTTTTATTTCTCTTATACTAATATTCTAACGGTACTAAATGAAAGTACCTGTTTTATTTCTCTTATACTAATATTCTAATATTACTAAATGAAAGTACCTGTTTTATTTCTCTTATACTAATACTCTAATATTACTAAATGAAAGTACCTGTTTTATTTCTCTTATACTAATACTCTAATATTACTAAATGAAAGTACCTGTTTTATTTCTCTTATACTAATACTCTAACGGTACTAAATGAAAGTACCTGTTTTATTTCTCTTATACTAATACTCTAACATTACTAAATGAAAGTACCTGTTTTATTTCTCTTATACTAATACTCTAACATTACTAAATGAAAGTACCTGTTTTATTTCTCTTATACTAATACTCTAACGGTACTAAATGAAAGTACCTGTTTTATTTCTCTTATACTAATACTCTAATGGTACTAAATGAAAGTACCTGTTTTATTTCTCTTATACTAATACTCTAATATTACTAAATGGAAGTACCTGTTTTATTTCTCTTATACTAATACTCTAACATTACTAACTGAAAGTACCTGTTTTATTTCTCTTATACTAATACTCTAACATTACTAACTGAAAGTACCTGTTTTATTTCTCTTATACTAATACTCTAACGGTACTAAATGAAAGTACCTGTTTTATTTCTCTTATACTAATACTCTAACGGTACTAAATGAAAGTACCTGTTTTATTTCTCTTATACTAATACTCTAACGGTACTAAATGAAAGTACCTGTTTTATTTCTCTTATACTAATACTCTAACATTACTAAATGAAAGTACCTGTTTTATTTCTCTTATACTAATACTCTAATGGTACTAAATGAAAGTACCTGTTTTATTTCTCTTATACTAATACTCTAACGGTACTAAATGAAAGTACCTGTTTTATTTCTCTTATACTAATATTCTAACGGTACTAAATGAAAGTACCTGTTTTATTTCTCTTATACTAATACTCTAACATTACTAAATGAAAGTACCTGTTTTATTTCTCTTATACTAATACTCTAACATTACTAACTGAAAGTACCTGTTTTATTTCTCTTATACTAATATTCTAACGGTACTAAATGAAAGTACCTGTTTTATTTCTCTTATACTAATACTCTAACATTACTAAATGAAAGTACCTGTTTTGTGTCGGCCGATGCGGTGTGTGGCAGAGTTGATGACATTGAAGTCTCCGGTGGGAAGAGTTTGTGAACAGTTGAAGTTTGGGCTGCTGCCCACGACCAGAGACGACTGAGGGGACACGATCCCAACGTTATAAACACAGACAATAGACTTTGGGTTTTGTTTTAATCTCAGAAAGGCTTAGCTCACCTCTATGGTCACTCTTTTGTCAGAATACTTGTGGGTGATGGATGCGGGTGTGTAGATGAGCGACAACACGCCCAGACCGTTGTCCACCAGCGTCACGTTGGAGATGACCATGCTCTGGGTCACCTTAAAAACACATTACAGCGTTTAAAGTCTGAATAATGTCCATTTAAACGTTCATTTAAACGTTCATTTAGACGCTGAACAATTGCATTTAACTTTGTCGACCACAGATGGATTTATTTTGAACACATTTCTCATGTCAGAGGAACTACACATTTTCACATTTATCAACACAAAAAAAAAAGTGCATAGTAGTAGTAGTAATCTTTATTTATATACCGCCTTTTCACTGCAGATCTGAGTCTCAAAGCGGTTTACAATTGTTTCTGCATTTGTCTCTCACTCCACACAGAGATGGGAGGGGCCAGTACAGGAGGCGCATGCCAGAACTATTGGACATATTTTTAGTGGTAGGGGAAACCGGAGTACCCGGAGGAAACCTACGCAGACACGGGGAGAACATTCAAACTCCACTCAGAAAGGCCCTGGTCCGACCGGGATTCGAACCCAGGACCTTCTTGCTGAGAGGCGAGAGTGCTATCCACTCAGCCACCGTGCCGCCCACTATAGTTAGAACACACACACACTTTGGCTTAGTAACTTCCCTTGCATAGATGTATCCTTCATAACCAGGAAATAAAAAGATAAATCTAAGAATATGGTAAAGCTGGGACCGACCGACCGACCGACCGACCGACCGACCTAACTAACTAACTAACTAACTAACTAACTAACTACCCACCTAACTAACTACCTATCTAACTAACTACCCACCTAACTAACTAACTAACTAACTAACTAACTACCTAACTACCTAACTACCTAACTAACTACCTATCTAACTAACTAACTAACTAACTACCCACCTAACTAACTACCTATCTAAACTAACTACCCACCTAACTACCTACCTACCTACCTACCTACCTACCTAACTAACTAACTAACTAACTAACTACCTACCTAACTAACTACCCACCTAACTAACTAACTAACTAACTAACTACCCACCCACCTAACTAACTAACTACCTAACTAACTACCTAACTAACTACCTAACTAACTACCTAACTAACTAACTACCTACCTAACTACCTAACTAACTAACTAACTAACTACCTATCTAACTAACTATCTAACTAACTACCCACCTAACTAACTAACTAACTACCTAACTAACTAACTACCTATCTAACTAACTACCTATCTAACTAACTACCTAACTAACTACCAAACTAACTACCAAACTAACTACCCAACTAACTAACTACCCACCTAACTAACTAACTAACTACCTACCTACCTAACTAACTAACTTAACTAAGACAGGATCAAACAGTATAGATTTTAGATGGAGAGATGTACAAACCTGGAAGTAGATCCCGTAGTCGTAGCTTTTCCAAACAAAAAAGTCCTGAATCAGCGAACATTCAGGGAGGCCATCTTCGTTCAGATACACGCCGAGCAGACCGCCGTGCGCCTCGTTCCGCCGCCACATCTCACTGTCGTTGGGAGTTCCTGCAGAGGGCGTGTCAGGACATACACAAACGTAACACCTACACACGGGTACAGGGGGAGGAGTTACCTGGACACGGTTCCCCATCAATGCGGAACGCCACCCGCTCATAACCCGCCACGATGTTGTCCCGCAAAACCACAGAAGTCGCCCTGTTCACCTGGAATCAAGAACAACGGCTGTAACACCCTTCAGCTCAATGCAGTGCAGTAGGGAAGTGCTCTTGGGTAAAGTTTTGCTTCATCTCGCTCTGGCTCCTATTGACTTACATGTTAAAGTAAACTCCTCTGTCTCAGTAACGGTTTGTGTCACACTCATTTTGGGCTTAAAAAAATAATTGTTTAGCGCTTTCTATGATCCTGATGTTTTTTTGATATTGTCTTTGTAAATCCAGACATGTCTCCTAACTGATGACCAATCAGGGGCCTGCTGTCTCTGAATTTGGCTTTAATGAACAGCACAAGAGAGAATAGACTGGCAGTGCTCCTGATTGGCTCATGGTTGCCGGGTTGTTGCTACCCACACAGTAGCAGAAGTAGCATTTACGAGGTCGGCTAAACAAATGATTCAACTAAGAATTTCTAACCCAACCACAGCTCAAAGTCACTCACAGTCTGCACTAAATAAAAACATGTTTTGGTAGAACACAGACCTCTATAGCAGCGTTCCACTCATAGTTAAAGTCTTCCTCTCGGTCCTGGTACGATCCGGGCCAAAGCGTCATCATCACCAGGTTCCTCTTCAGTGTGGTGTTGTGGCCCCAAACCCTGATCCCTAACATACAGGTTAAATATAAGGCAAAGCATGTTTATCTCTTTATGGTCAGTTCATAGACAAGACACTCAAAGGACTGAACAAAACAAGAAAAGAAACATTAAAGTTATAAACAACTTTCTACAAAGAAACAAAAGAGTTTTTAGACAGTAAAGCCTAAAAACAGTGGTTCTCCAGGCTGACCGCTGCAGAAGTGATGTTTGCCACTCATTGGAAGCCCCCTCCCATAGCTGCGTTTCCATTGAGCATCAAATTTCGAAATTTGAATTTGCGCATAATTTTCGATAAAAAGTTAATGCGCTTAAAATCTGTGGTTTTTTGGACGTATCGAAATTAAGTTTTTCGCAAAACGGCAATGGAAACACTTATTTCGATATAGCGGAGGAAGCCGGGTGTTGATAAACCCACAACAGCCTGCAGGGTAACTGACGGCCACCCTTTCCTGTTAACGTAATCCCTGTAGCCATCCTTCGGGGCACGAATGTGTGATCCATCTATTGCTCCATAGATTTGTGGCAAGCCCTGCGCTGCGTAATTACGCATGGAAATGTCTTTTATCTCATTCACATCTGGCAATGCGATGTATTTCTTCATTAGTTTTGTACATAACGCCTTACACACCCCATAAACACACCCATGGACTGTGGTCTTGCTCACTCCAAATGTCTCAGCCACTACTCTATACTCCGCACAAGTAGCCAGTTTATAGTTATAGCAATAGCAATGCTCTGTGGGAACTGCCTCTCTAGGGCAGTGTGCAGCGGGAGCCACAAGCGCCCCCACCGCTCCGTACAGCTCCTCAAATGTTGTGCGCGTCATTCTGAAGTTTTGGATCCATAGTTCCTCTGTGAAATCATGTCCCACGACTTCCCAAAAGGTTCTCATCCGCATCCTCTCCAAGTATACGGAGATCGCCGCTCCATTACACTCAGAAGGAGATGCCGCCGACGCTTAATCCGGTTAAGGATGAGAGTCAAGACATTAATATATCTCACGTAAATCAAAGTGTTGTTTACTTCTGTTGCCATGTTGACGTACTAGAAGCTAGTGAATAAACGCGCGACCATAGTGTATACTTATTCGAATATGTCTTAATGGAAACGGCCGCTTTTGCGAATTACAGGTTTTTCGAATTTTGAAATGTATCGAAAAAGTTTTTGCGCATTATTCAATGGAAACGCAGCTTCTGTCTCATCGGCAATGGTCCATGCAATGTATGGTTATGGTCTACTTCAATCCACAGCATAATGAGACCTGGCCTGGTCTGGACTGGTCTGGACTGGTCTGGACCTGAGAGTGTGGTTACCTTCTCCCACAGTGTGGTGGATCACGTTGTCCTCGATCCAAAGACCTTCTGTGTTGAACACTCCGATCGCTGGAGAGAAACCGTCGTGGAAAGAGCAGCCCTGAAGGTACGTGTCCTGCACCTGTGATACACACACATGACGATGATACACACACATGACGATGATACACACACATGACGATGATACACACACATGACGATGATACACACACATGACGACGATACACACACATGACGACGATACACACACATGACGACGATACACACACATGACGACGATACACACACATGACGACGATACACACACATGACGACGATACACACACATGACGACGATACACACACATGACGATGATACACACACATGACGATGATACACACACAGGACGATGATACACACACATGACGACGATACACACACATGACGACGATACACACACATGACGACGATACACACACATGACGACGATACACACACATGACGACGATACACACACATGACGACGATACACACACATGACGACGATACACACACATGACGACGATACACACACATGACGATGATACACACACATGACGATGATACACACACATGACGATGATACACACACATGACGATGATACACACACATGACGATGATACACACACATGACGATGATACACACACATGACGATGATACACACACATGACGATGATACACACACATGACGATGATACACACACATGACGATGATACACACACATGACGATGATACACACACATGACGATGATACACACACATGACGATGATACACACACATGACGATGATACACACACATGACGATGATACACACACATGACGATGATACACACACATGACGATGATACACACACATGACGATGATACACACACATGACGATGATACACACACATGACGATGATACACACAATGACGATGATACACACACATGACGATGATACACACACATGACGATGATACACACACATGACGATGATACACACACATGACGATGATACACACACATGACGATGATACACACACATGACGATGATACACACACATGACGATGATACACACACATGACGATGATACACACACATGACGATGATACACACACATGACGATGATACACACACATGACGATGATACACACACATGACGATGATACACACACATGACGATGATACACACACATGACGATGATACACACACATGACGATGATACACACACATGACGATGATACACACACATGACGATGATACACACACATGACGATGATACACACACACATGACGATGATACGCACACATGACGATGATACACACACATGACGATGATACGCACACATGACGATGATACGCACACATGACGATGATACACACACATGACGATGATACGCACACATGACGATGATACGCACACATGACGATGATACACACACATGACGATGATACACACACATGACGATGATACACACACATGACGATGATACACACACATGACGATGATACACACACATGACGATGATACACACACATGACGATGATACACACACATGACGATGATACACACACATGACGATGATACACACACATGACGATGATACACACACATGACGATGATACACACACATGACGATGATACACACACATGACGATGATACGCACACATGACGATGATACGCACACATGACGATGATACGCACACACATGACGATGATACACACACATGACGATGATACACACACATGACGATGATACACACACATGACGATGATACACACACATGACGATGATACACACACATGACGATGATACACACACATGACGATGATACACACACATGACGATGATACACACACATGACGATGATACACACACATGACGATGATACACACACATGACGATGATACACACACATGACGATGATACACACACATGACGATGATACACACACATGACGATGATACACACACATGACGATGATACACACACATGACGATGATACACACACATGACGATGATACACACACATGACGATGATACACACACATGACGATGATACACACACATGACGATGATACACACACATGACGATGATACACACACATGACGATGATACACACACATGACGATGATACACACACATTAGGGTGCTTCTTATTTGGGGTTAAAATTTTTTTGGGGTTTTTTGTTTTTCAGTGGGCCACCCACTGAAATGGTTCATTTTGGTGAGAAAATAAATGTGTAAAAATTTCAAGGGGAAAAAAACATTTTTACTGGGTGCTACCAGTCATTGAAATTTAAGGCATATTTTACTATGCGCTCGTAGTCATTAACATAGGAAGAAAAATCATAAAACTGATGGAGACTGGTGATAATGACTCATTTACTCGGTACACATTTATTTACTTGTTACATGCATTAAAAACATCAATTTTCTGTCATTGCATTTCTACTTATTTATTAAAAGACAGAATTAACATGCTTTTTTACTTTGATTGTAGGTTTATTTAAGACAATAGTTACTGTACTAAGATTAATCGCTCATGAGAGTTGTCTTTTTTCTTTCAGGATATTTCTGTCTATATTTGTGAACTACCAACAACAGGAACTGCTTTTGCTCTTCGTTGTTTGTATGTAGTCTATTATATTCGTCCATTAGTGCTACGCCACGTTCTGCAATGTCGTTGACAACCTTCATGCTTCGAACAGTGGACTTTATAGTCTTGAACTCATCATCATGTTCCCATTCGCTCACACTGTTTTGAAGAAAGTGTGATGGAAGTCCTGTGATGCTGAAAAATCTTCGTGTATTAAACGTGACAAAGTCCTCCAGCTTCTTTTCTTGGATAACTGAGCAGTCCACAGTAGCCCGTTTCATAGGTATCTGATCTGAAACATTGTTCAATGCTTGGACCATCTTGACCTTCGTCTCAGGGCGAACCTCATCATCAAAAAAAACTAAAGCAACAAGTTCCTCTGATAGGTACCAGAGATGCCCTTGTAACTTCTTCAAAGCAATTTTCGAGATCTCAGGATGCTGGGTCTTGTAGGCATCCAAGTCTTTCAAGAGCTGCAGATCAAGTCTAGGAGCTGAGGTTGCTTCAGGAGATCTGTACCAGGCTGTAATGTACAGTCAAACCGTGAAAAGGCAAATATCCCTTATTCCCTTCTCCTCTCTTATTAACCTGAATTGGTCTCTAAACATCCAAATCTTCAACGCATAAATAGCTTTCGCCATCCAGCGAGCACGGTGTAGACCGGCAGGAGCTCTAAATGAAATGCCCCTCAAAGGTACTCCTCCCAAAAAAACAATAGACAACTCCAAAAGTTCTCGGTAGTCGTCACGAGGTTGAAAGATTTGTAGTTGATCTTTGCAAAAGATGATTCTTTCATCAGTGATATCGGTAAGAGTATTTGAAGCGTTCTTATCAGACTGTGCTGTGTGGTACTTTGTAGAATCAATTGAGACCCAACTTTTCTGAAATCTTTTAAAGAGTGGTATGTCAGGTCCACTTGAAGGGCCGAGACACAGCAAAACTACTGCTTCCAAAATAATTTCCAGAATGTGATGACGACATGCCAACCACAACATATCTTTCCCAAACTTCTGCTCTAGAAGAATGCAAGCCCCATTTCTTGGCCCAGTATTGGCTGCAGTAGTATCAAAGCACATGCACATGATACTGTAGGGTCGGTAGCGACCCCTAAAAATCATTCTAAAAAAATAAATAAATAGGGTATTACTTTTTTGTGATAATGAACCAAATGGCAGGGTGGCCCATGCAAAAATCGAATTTTCAAAAATAAGAAACACCCTAACACACATGACGATGATACACACACATGACGATGATACACACACATGACGATGATACACACACATGACGATGATACACACACATGACGATGATACACACACAGTTCATTTTGGAAGGTTTTGCTTCTCCTTAAACTGAACTGGACTGACTTTAACAAAAGTAGAAATGTTTGTTACTGCCCTTTTGACCTTTTGACCGTACGGAGCTTCAGCTGAGACGACCTCTGACCCTAACACTACTGTGTGTGTCGTGTTAGTCTGACCCTAACACTACTGTGTGTGTGTCGTGTTAGTCTGACCCTAACACTACTGTGTGTATCGTGTTAGTCTGACCCTAACACTACTGTGTGTGTGTCTTAGTCTGACCCTAACACTACTGTGTGTGTGTCGTGTTAGTCTGACCCTAACACTACTGTGTGTGTGTCGTGTTAGTCTGACCCTAACACTACTGTGTGTCTTAGTCTGACCCTAACACTACTGTGTGTGTGTCTTAGTCTGACCCTAACACTACTGTGTGTGTGTCGTGTTAGTCTGACCCTAACACTACTGTGTGTCTTAGTCTGACCCTAACACTACTGTGTGTGTGTCTTAGTCTGACCCTAACACTACTGTGTGTGTGTCTTAGTCTGACCCTAACACTACTGTGTGTGTGTCGTGTTAGTCTGACCCTAACACTACTGTGTGTGTGTCGTCTTAGTCTGACCCTAACACTACTGTGGTGTATCGTCTTAGTCTGACCCTAACACTACTGTGTGTGTGTCTTAGTCTGACCCTAACACTACTGTGTGTGTGTCGTGTTAGTCTGACCCTAACACTACTGTGTGTGTGTCGTGTTAGTCTGACCCTAACACTACTGTGTGTGTCGTGTTAGTCTGACCCTAACACTACTGTGTGTGTATCGTCTTAGTCTGACCCTAACACTACTGTGTGTGTGTCTTAGTCTGACCCTAACACTACTGTGTGTGTCTTAGTCTGACCCTAACACTACTGTGTGTATCGTGTTAGTCTGACCCTAACACTACTGTGTGTGTATCGTGTTAGTCTGACCCTAACACTACTGTGTGTGTCGTGTTAGTCTGACCCTAACACTACTGTGTGTGTGTCGTGTTAGTCTGACCCTAACACTACTGTGTGTGTGTCGTGTTAGTCTGACCCTAACACTACTGTGTGTGTGTCGTGTTAGTAGCTATTATTATGGTATTATTTTAATTGTCCTATTTATATTTTCACCCAGTCCCTGGGTTCACTAAATCTAAAAAACAGATTTGAATCTTTTTAAACGTTTAACAACACAGGTCCATGTCCCACCTGTTCCAGGTTGAGGAAGGCCACGGAGTAGCGCGGGTCGTAGTCGTCAGACCAGCCCTCCTGACCGCTGTGGTAGAACTCCACATTTCTGATCTGAGCCTTTCCTTCAGGAACAAGAAAAGAAACATTAAAGTTATAAACAACTTTCTACAAAGAAACAAAAGAGTTTTTAGACAGTAAAGCCTAAAAACAGTGGTTCTCCTGGCTGACCGCTGCAGAAGTGATGTTTGCCACTCATTGGAAGCCCCCTCCCTCACTAGCTGCGTTTCCATTGAGCATCAAATTTCGAAATTTGAATTTGCGCATCATAAAATGTCTAATGGAAACGCGCAAATTTCGAATAAACCACAGTTTTTAAACCAACATTAAAGGTTGGGTTAGTACAGTTACAAGCCAAAGTCCATTTCCTTTGTACAATATTCTAATTTTCCCAGTTTGTATTAGTTATAAGTTGTTTCTGTTTAATCATGTACCTTTGTAGTCTATTCCCCCAAAGGAGAAGGTTCCCACCAGAACCCGGGCTCCAAACGACTCCTTCTCCATCTCCTCGTACTCGGCTCCGATGATCTTAATATTCCTGCTCAGAAGAGCCACGTCAGCGGCGAGCGTGTAGCTGTGAGCCGTACCAGCGACGGCGTGGGTTTCAGCTGCGCAGAGGACACGTGTAGGAATACATATGAATATATATTAATTACCTGACATGTTTCGGCGGTACCGCCGAAACATGTCAGGTAATTAAGCAGCACTAGCTTTGTTTTGCTTTAATTGTCTTATTAGAAGAACCTAAAAAGTCATAAACATAAGAAGACAAAATGAATTTTCTACATTTAGTATGTGTGTTAGTAAATGTGTGTGTGAGGTTGAGGCTGACCGATGTGTGTGTGAGCGAGAGGCGTGTCCAGAGTCAGCATCAGTCCGTCCTGGGACACGGCAGAGATCACGTGTTTTTCCGTCTCCCAGGCGTCGTAGCTGGTGGTGGAGATGGCCACTTCATCACCGACCTGAGGACACAATTATCAACATGATTATTTACTTTATGAAGTTATATCTGGAGAACATACGTCTTTATTCAAATACATTTGTTCTGTATTTGTCACAACAGCAAGAGATCTGTGAAAGGAAAGTCTCATTAGAAACAAACTAAAGAAAGCCCCATGAGTCGCTCTGTGAAGCTTTAGGCTGGAACATGATCCTGGTCCTTTCACTTTTATCATTAAAAAGTGGAATGAGGCAAAAATACATGAAAACTAGTGTGAGAACTAACTACTTGGATGGAACTTATCATGTTCCAATTTAAATGTTAGGTAACCCAGCTTTAATTTGTGCTAAACATTTTCCAGCCACATAAGTCAAATTACAAAGCACACTATTAGATCGAGTTAGATTAAAGACGTCCAGTGGAAATAGAGGTTTATTACTGTTCTCCAATGTGCACTTTCACACTTTCTGCATGTGACCAGTGTGAGTCCCTCTCAGCGACTCACAGCGCTCTTTCTTACAAACAAAAACATTGTATTTATGAAAGAAGTTTGGAAACACAAGCTTTAAATCAAGGCCAAGACCAGACTGACCTTCCAGTCCACAGCCGTGGCCAGAGCCAGAGTGTTGGTTCCAGCGGCAGAGGAAGCAGACAGTTTGGTGTGGTAGACCTCTGATGGTTTCCCGTAGAGCTCCAGAATCCCAAACACACCTGAGGAGAAACCGGTTTGATCATTTCTGTCTAAAACACAGAAATGCAGATGTGAAAGGTTCTTACCCAGGGCTTTGGATCCCAGGTTGGGTCCTTCAGGCAGAGGCCAGTCTGGGGTGAGGTGGTTCCCTCTCAGTCTGAGGTGCAGCTCTCCTTCAAATGGAGCCTGTGGAGACCCAGCGACCAGCCGGCCCCCCTGGAACACACAGGCCTGTTATTATTCACCCCGATCTGTTTGCAGTCGCTTCAAGGACTGATCATGGGAAAGGCACATGTAAACGTTTGGCCTTCTCCTTTTGAGCTTTGTGTTTTCAATTGATATGTTGATATTAGTAGCTCAGTTGGTAGAGCGTTGGCCTTTGAGCCAGAAGGTCGTGGGTTCAAGCCCCACTCAAGACTTTCACCATCGACTCCCAATGACTACTGTCGTTGTGTCCTTGGGCAAGACACTTAACCTCTGGGAACAGCAGCCACAGTGGGGCGGCTGCGGCTGTAAAGTGCCAAACTGCTGTTGTGTCCTTAGGCAAGACACTTCACCCCCATTGCCTAGAATGAGTCTGGTGTGTGTGTGAATGGTTGGTGGTGGTCGGAGGGGCCGATGGCACATACTGGTTGCCTCGCTTCTTTTAGTGTGCCCCAGGGCAGCTGTGGCTACAGTAGTAGTTTATCACCACCGTGTATGGAGTGAATGAATAATGACATGTGAAGCTTCTTTGAGTGTCCAAAAAAGCGCTATATAAAACCGATGCATTATTATTATTATTATTATTATGTACCTGTAAAAATACATAAGCGTAAAACTGCTCAGATAAACTACTACTACGATTATATTATATTGTTTATATTGTTTCAGTGACAATTGAGGGACCAGAGACACAGGCAAAGAAACATGTGGCTCTAGATGAATAGATGATTGTTTTAAAGAAGAAAAACGTTTAGAATGTAGAATAATATCATAAATAGAAATCATAAAGGGTAAAACATGCTTTCTGCCTGTAGCTCCCTATGCTGCCACCAGGGGGAGGCTTTGAGTCAGACATGGGATCTAATAAACTAAATGTTGGTCAATACTTTTGTTTTAAAAAGGTAGAACAGGCCCTGAGCATGACGTCATAGTGGTACAGAGACACACAATCCTGAAATGAGCATGGATGGATCTAAAAACAACGATGTCGTTACATGGTGAAAAGATTATTATTATTTATAACATGTTTAAGGTGATGTGCAGTTAGCCACCTGCTTGAGGCAAGACAAATATATTACAGATGGATTTGATTCAACAAAAAGACAAGTTTAGAAAGATTAAGATTAAGATGAATAGATCCTTTATTTGTCCCACAGTGGGGAAATTTCAGAAGTTACAGAACAGTAGGAAAGCGGAGCACCCAGCACCGAGAAGTGAACAATAGCTGTACTAATCAAAATAAAACAAAATCTATCTCTAGCATCAAAGTTGGATTTAGTTCAACTGTTTTTCAATTCTAGCTTCAGGACCTTTTTTGGCCTTTGCACTTCCTTCACAGATATAATCCTGAGAGGGATGTTTAGCGTGTGTGACCTCTCCACAGACCTGGATCATGATGTGTGTGGCCTCGATGACCACGGGACCGTCTGTGGATCTTCTTCTTCTGCTGCTGCTGTTTGAGCTCAAGTCATCGGGGATTTCCAAGACTCCGTTCACCGTGAGTCTGTTCAGAGCAGGAGTGCTGTCGTCCAAAACCACCCACTGACCTGCAGGGAGGGAAGAAGCTGGAACAATCACACGTATCATGGAATTCTGTGATTGTCGTCTGTGTGTGTGGAGTCTGCGAATCCAAGACACATCTTTCTCACGAGACACGATCAAATGAATCTTGAATACACTATAAGCAGAAAATATGTGTGAAAATGCTGCAGAGTGAGCGTCACCTGTTGGGATGACCACATCAGCGCCCTCTGCTGGGACTGTGTTGTTATTATCAGACGAAGAGGTCCAAAAAGACGCATCAGACCATCGACTGCAGAGAACAAGGACACTTATCACTTATCAGTGAGGTATTGACCTGTTTAAAGGTGAACTCATTAACTTCACGTGTATTTCATTTTTTAAATAATACATAATTCTGACCACAGGACATTGTACTATCATGTTCAGTAAGTAACTTTCAACAATAATATATTCAAAACAGTCCCTTCCCTTCACAAAACTACAACCAGTAAGATTGTTCTGGAGGAGAACAGTTAAACCAATGACGAAGGGTCCCAAGGATTGGAATTTATTTCGTCCAATCAGAAGCCTGCGGAGGCGTGTCTAACCAGTGCATGTCTGTCCAGGCTTCACTCTCTTATAAGTTTGAAAAGTCATATTATTGTTGAGGATTACAGCCTCAAAAGCAAAAGGTTTTCTTGGAAACAACAGAAAGACTTCTACAGACGTCTGGTCCAAGTCAGGTTTGTGGGATTCAAACTCATGATGTAATGGTTTCTCCTCTGCCACCAATACAAGACCTCAAGGTGAAAGAAATGCTGTGTTATTTAAGTTAAAGGCAGGTAATGGGGCTTTAATATTAGCTTGTGGAACAGAACAATAATCATTATTATGTCTTACAATATCCAATCACAGGAAAACATTGGTTTTTGACCAGTGCAGAAATAATAATAATAATAATATTAATAATAAATAATCCATCAAATAGAAAAGTCACTGGTGTTTGCATAACTACAGGAGAGCCGTGTGTCAAACCCAGTCTGGACTGGAACAGGTCTTACATGAAGTTGTCGGGCCTCTTGTTGGGCAGGGGGGGCAGGGTGGCTGGAGGGGGGGGTGTGGGCGCAATGCACTGTGGGTAAAAGCATCTGTAGACCTTCAGCTGGACGTCCACATCAGAGAGAGACGGGTCAGCGCTGCCTTTGGACCTGGGCTCACTCGTTTTACCAGACACTGAGAACCAAGAGAGACAGGGTCTGTTAAAGCTGGAGTCGTCCTGTTCAGACCACAAACTATTTAACAAGGTCATAAAGTCCATCTGTACAGAAACTAGGGAAGTTATTCTCAAAATATATGTAGACATTTATTTATTTATTTGAGCCTCTGTTAAAACACAAGATATTCACCTCACAGAGTCTGTCAAATGCATAAAGAAAAGGACACAAACAGAACATGACGCTGAAAAGGAGCAGGACATAGTTTGGTTTTATCGTTGGTTTTATCGTTGGTTTTATCGTTGGTTTTATCGTTGGTTTTATCGTTGGTTTTATCGTTGGTTTTATCGTTGGTTTTATCGTTGGTTTTATCGTTGGTTTTGGGTCGTCTGAGTATTTCCTCTGTCACAGCTGCAGGAGACCTTAGTTTGTCACTTCCAACGAGAATATAATAACTCTGAGCTCCTGTTTGTTTTATTCTATGCTGTATGAAAAAAGATTTCTGATTCTATCTCATCATAAATCGCAGCGTATTTTAAGTAAGGCCTGTAAGAAGTCATTTCACTATATCTCACTTTTATATTTCTGTCACACTTTTCCAAAGAGCTTTGAGGTTTCATGGGAATGTAAAAAAAGGATTATTATTACTGTTATGATGAATATTTAAACCTAAAGGCGTCAGTACAGACCCATGTAGTACAGACTGTTGTCCTCCTCGTGGAAGTACCAGTCCCCGTTCTGGTTCTGGCTGAAGCTCAGAGGCGCCGCGGAGCCGTTCCTGTTGTCCACGACGTGGAACCGGTCTGGACTTTGGGTGAAGTTGTGGCCGATGATCACAAACTCAGACGGCTGTTTCACAACAGAACACATTATATATAAATATGTGTTCACATTTATAATATCCATCCATCCACTTCTTCCCCTTAAGCACCAGTTCAATTATGTTAAATGAAGTTAAATTATGTTTAATAAAGTGTTGCAGACCTTGAATCCGTAGAAGGTGGCGGTGTAGGAGATGTTAGTAATGTGTTCTGCATCATCAAAGCTCCACATGTAGGTCATGTCTGAGGGTAACAGAGCCATCCAGCCCAGTTTGTGGGTCATCCTCTTCTTCATGTACGGGACGGAGCTCCCTCCTGTGGGACAGAGGGATATGTTCTGCTAAAGTACAGGGACAACTGTAACTTAGAGTTAGTTAGAGTAAGTTAGAGTTCGTACCAAACTGGTTGCTGAGCAGCGTGTCGTGTTAGTTAGAGTTATTTTAGAGTTAAGTTAGAGTTAGTTAGAGTTTGTACCAAACTGGTTGCTGAGCAGCGTGTCGTGTTAGTTAGAGTTATTTTAGAGTTAAGTTAGAGTTAGTTAGAGCTCTTACCAAACTGGTTGCTGAGCAGCGTGTCGTGTTAGTTAGAGTTATTTTAGAGTTAAGTTAGAGTTAGTTAGAGCTCTTACCAAACTGGTTGCTGAGCAGCGTGTCGTGTTAGTTAGAGTTATTTTAGAGTTAAGTTAGAGTTAGTTAGAGCTCTTACCAAACTGGTTGCTGAGCAGCGTGTCGTGTCCGGCGATAGACGACGGCAGAGGATTGTTAAAAGCCAAACGGTGGAAGTTGACAGAGTCGTCACAGACGGAGCCGTTAAAGGCCACGCTCCAGTCCGGGCTCTGGGAGCAGTGGGCCGGGTCCAGCAGACCCGACGTTGGAACCACTTTGTAGTTTTTATGTCCTGAAAATAAAAACATTAAACAAATAAAATAAAGTTTTTTTGTGAATGAAGGCATTGAATTTAAACTGTATTTTAAATCTGCATAACAGAGTTAAAAACACACGCCTTAAAAAATAAATATTATGCATTGTTTTATCCATAAGAAATCAAAATGATACTTTTAATTTAGTTTATGGTTTAGAAAGTGAAATGACATGTTTAATAGAACATGTGAATGGTACATGTTTAGTAGAACATGTGAATGGTACATGTTTAATAGAACATGTGAATGGTACATGTTTAATAGAACATGTGAATGGTACATGTTTAATAGAACATGTGAATGGTACATGTTCAGTAGAACATGTGAATGGTACATGTTTAATAGAACATGTGAATGGTACATGTTTAATAGAACATGTGAATGGTACATGTTCAGTAGAACATGTGAATGGTACATGTTCAGTAGAACATGTGAATGGCACATGTTTAGTAGAACATGTGAATGGTACATGTTTTAATAGACATGTGAACATGTGAATGGTACATGTTTAATAGAACATGTGAATGGTACATGTTTAATAGAAACATGTGAATGGTACATGTTCAGTAGAACATGTGAAGGGTACATGTTTAGTAGAACATGTGAATGGTATAACAGTGTTAGTAGAACATGTGAAGGGTACATGTTTAGTAGAACATGTGAATGGTACATGTTTAGTAGAACATGTGAAATGGCACATGTTTAATAGAACATGTGAATGGTACATGTTTAGTAGAACATGTGAATGGTACATGTTTAGTAGAACATGTGAATGGCACATGTTTAGTAGAACATGTGAATGGTACATGTTTAATAGAACATGTGAATGGTACATGTTTAGTAGAACATGTGAATGGTACATGTTTAATAGAACATGTGAATGGTACATGTTTAGTAGAACATGTGAATGGCACATGTTTAATAGAACATGTGAATGGTACATGTTTAGTAGAACATGTGAATGGTACATGTTTAGTAGAACATGTGAATGGCACATGTTTAATAGAACATGTGAATGGTACATGTTTAGTAGAACATGTGAATGGTACATGTTTAGTAGAACATGTGAATGGTACATGTTCAGTAGAACATGTGAATGGTACATGTTCAGTAGAACATGTGAATGGTACATGTTTAGTAGAACATGTGAATGGTACATGTTTAGTAGTAAACATGTGAATGGTACATGTTTAGTAGAACATGTGAATGGTACATGTTTAGTAGAACATGTGAATGATACATGTTTAGTAGAACATGTGAATGGTACATGTTTAATAGAACATGTGAATGGTACATGTTTAGTAGAACATGTGAATGGTACATGTTTAGTAGAACATGTGAATGGTACATGTTTAATAGAACATGTGAATGGTACATGTTTAGTAGAACATGTGAATGGTACATGTTTAGTAGAACATGTGAATGGCACATGTTTAGTAGAACATGTGAATGATACATGTTTAGTAGAACATGTGAATGGTACATGTTTAGTAGAACATGTGAATGGTACATGTTTAGTAGAACATGTGAATGGTACATGTTTAGTAGAACATGTGAATGGTACATGTTTAGTAGAACATGTGAATGGGTAAATGTCTTTGGCCGATGTCTTTATGAACGTGACCCGTAGTAACTCCTGACACCACCAGAGGGAGCAGTTTGAAAATTAAAATTATTATTTTTTCTTTGTATTCATGTTGATTCTTCTGATGATCTGTGCATTTGTTTTTGAATCATTCTGAAAATACTGATTTACAAAAGGACAAAGGTTTGTATAAAGAAGTTCACCTGTCAGAGTCCCGTCCATGTCCAGCAGCTGCACCTCGTGCTCCCACCTGAACCCGGCTTTGTTTGGCGTGTTGTGGTACGTGATGTGGGAGAACCTCACGGCCCACCCTCCACATTTGTCGATACACGTCCCGTCTATCCTGGCCACGCCGATGGCCGCGCAGCCGCTTCGGTCAAAGTTGATGAATGTGGTGTTGATAACGCTGAGGCCGTCGTCCAGCGGCGCGATGATGCCTCTGAAGGTGCAGAGGTCCAGGCCCAGTTCATCCACACGGCCCACGATCACACTGTTCGACACCACGGCCCCGCCTTCTGGGCTGAAAGAATCGATGTAGTTGATGAGGATTCGCTTGTGCTCGGTTCCCGCCTTCTCGTTGTTGACCATGAGGAAGTTGTTAAAGTGGACCGCGCCCACGTTGACCCACTCTGCTCCTTTCTCACAGTTCCAGGCCGTGAGTTTGTTGAAGACGGCGGGTTCTGGTTGTTTCGAGCCACACTTGCCCTCCTTCACCGGGAAGTAGTCCTGGAAGATCCACAGAGCGAACCAGCCTTGGGAGTGGGCCGTGTTGTTGAAGAACTCCCCCAGTGGAACTTTCTTCTGACAGATGTTCGGGTCGTAGGACGGGCCATCCGGGTGCTGGTGCATCCGGTACCAGAAACCGAAATGTGTCCCTCCGGCGGCGGCGTTGTGGCGGATGATGTTGTTGGGGTTGGTGACCCAGTAGGCGGCGGGCGTGACGTCATCGTTCAACAGGCTGGTGCTCTGCTTGACAAACACGGCCAGGTTGTACTGCAGGATGTTCTGGGTCTCGATGCCGTCTTCGATGAAGAAGGCGCCGCCCATGATGTCGTAGATGACGTTGTGCTCCACCAGCAGCCGGTGCGTGTTGTGGATGGTCACGGCTCGGTTAAACGTGTGGTGAATGGCGCAGCCCCTCACGTACGACTTGTAGCCCACGTCTCCCATCAGATGCCAGTGGATCGGGTACCGACCCAGTCTGAAGGCCTGCCCCGCGAAGGACACCTGCAGCACAGAGAGAGGTTAGATCCATCTGTGGAAACACACGTGTGTGCATGTC
>OZ035838.1:1665873-1685828 GCA_964034765.1 Knipowitschia caucasica | reverse complement strand
CGGGACACACACCGCCACAAGTAAGTCTGCAGCAGTATTGTGTGTGTCTGCAGCAGTACTGTGTGTGTCTGCAGTAGTACTGTGTGTGTCTGCAGCAGTACTGTGTGTCTGCAGCAGTACTGTGTGTGTCTGCAGCAGTATTGTGTGTCTGCAGCAGTACTGTGTGTGTCTGCAGCAGTACTGTGTGTGTCTGCAGCAGTACTGTGTGTCTGCAGCAGTACTGTGTGTGTCTGCAGCAGTATTGTGTGTCTGCAGCAGTACTGTGTGTGTCTGCAGCAGTACTGTGTGTCTGCAGCAGTACTGTGTGTCTGCAGCAGTACTGTGTGTCTGCAGCAGTACTGTGTGTCTGCAGCAGTATTGTGTGTCTGCAGCAGTATTGTGTGTCTGCAGCAGTACTGTGTGTCTGCAGCAGTATTGTGTGTGTCTGCAGCAGTATTGTGTGTTTGCAGCAGTATTGTGTGTCTGCAGCAGTACTGTGTGTGTCTGCAGCAGTATTGTGTGTGTCTGCAGCAGTATTGTGTGTTTGCAGCAGTATTGTGTGTCTGCAGCAGTACTGTGTGTGTCTGCAGCAGTACTGTGTGTGTCTGCAGCAGTATTGTGTGTGTCTGCAGCAGTATTGTGTGTTTGCAGCAGTATTGTGTGTCTGCAGCAGTACTGTGTGTGTCTGCAGCAGTATTGTGTGTTTGCAGCAGTATTGTGTGTCTGCAGCAGTACTGTGTGTGTCTGCAGCAGTACTGTGTGTGTCTGCAGCAGTATTGTGTGTGTCTGCAGCAGTATTGTGTGTCTGTGTGTATCTTCAGACCCACAGGGAGACAGTGTGTGTTAGTTTTGCCTCTTGTTGCGTTGAAACCATTTGAAGTTCAGACTCAGGTCTCAGATGAAAGTGTTGAGGTCGTGTGAAAAACACATCTGTGGAATATTATTGTGTTGTGTTGGTTTTGGATCAGAGGGAAGGGCTTCGATCAGACTTTAGATTTTATCTCTGCTCAGTCCGTTCATAAATGTGTTTAGTTATTGATAAAGTGGAGTAAAAATACACATAAACCAAAGTCAATGGTTTTGCAAGAGTTTTCAAGCATTGTTCGACGAAGCACCACGAAGACCTGGATTTCTACCATTATTTTGAATTTAGTAGGAAAGGCAGGTTATTTGTTTAGCTCAGGGAAACTCAAAGGCCTGGACAAGAAAAGAAACATAACAATTCTGTAAACTGGCAACAATAGACACAAACAGACACAATGGTACGTTAAAATCCCATGATAAAGATGACGACCATGAAAAGTCTAAAAACTGAGCAGGTATAACATAAAAAGATATTTACTTGTGCTTCAGACGGAGAAATCAAACAGGACGCAGACAAAAGACAAAAGATGGTAAAATAATAAAATATTAAACTCAGTGAACTTGGCTCAAGGATAAGTGGCTTAAGGAGGATACTGTAGATAACAGTCATGAGGTTTCAGATTCAGAAAACTTTATTGATCCCATAATGCAATGTACATTTACAGAGGGTTGGTGTTGTATTTTAGCAGCAGAGAATATGAAAAACAGCAGCAGTAAAAACATCAGCAGTAAAGTGTCTACGGTGAGGCATCAGAACAGAAGAACATATAAATGTCGGGTACAGATGTTAAAGGCCATTTACTGAGCAACAGGACACACAAACAAACCACTTTTCCGAATCCTGTTGGATGGAGTCAAACTGCTGCTGAGCGTGTTTAGGCAAAGTAGTGGAAAGACCATGTGTCAGAGACCATTAGCATCTTATCTCAACAATTAGCACAACAATGCTAACAGAAAGTGAGCGGAGAATAGACTCTGGACTGTCACAGGGACGGCCTTTAGTTTCACCCATGACTACAGTGCCTTGCGAAAGTATTCGGCCCCCTTGAGCCTTTCAACATTTTGCCACATTTCAGGCTTCAAACATAAAGATATAAAATTTAAATTTTTTGTCATGAATCAACAACAAGTGGGACACAATCGTGAAGTGGAATGAAATGTATTGGATAATTTAAACTTTAAAAAAAAATAAAAAAAACTGAAAAGTGGGGCGTGCAATATTATTCGGCCCCTTTACTTTCAGTGCAGCAAACTCACTCCAGACGTTCAGTGAGGATCTTTGAATTTATTTATTTATTTATTGAATGCACCTGTGTGTAATCAAGTCTCCGTATAAATGCACCTGCTCTTTGATAGTCTCAGGGTTCTGTTTAAAGCACAGAGAGAACCATGAAGACAAAGGAACACACCAGGCAGGTCCGAGATACTGTTGTGGAGAAGTTTAAAGCCGGATTTGGATACAAAAAGATTTCCCAAGCTTTAAATATCTCAAGGAGCACTGTGCAAGCAATTATATTGAAATGGAAGGAGTATCAGACCACTGCAAATCTACCAAGACCCGGCCGTCCCTCCAAACTTTCATCTCAAACAAGGAGAAGACTGATCAGAGATGCGGACAAGAGGCCCATGATCACTCTGGATGAACTGCAGATAACTACAGCTGAGGTGGGAGAGTCTGTCCATAGGACAACAATCAGTCGTGCACTGCACAAATCTGGCCTTTATGGAAGAGTGGCCATTTCTCAAAGATATCCATAAAAAGTCTTGTTTAAAGTTTGCCACAAGCCACCTGGGAGACACACCAAACATGTGGAAGAAGGTGCTCTGGTCACATGAAACCAAAATCAAACTTTTTGGCCACAATGCAAAACGATATGTTTGCCGTAAAAGCAACACAGCTCATCACCCTGAACACACCATCCCCACCTCAGCTGTAGTTATCTGCAGTTCATCCAGAGTGATCATGGGCCTCTTGTCCGCATCTCTGATCAGTCTTCTCCTTGTTTGAGATGAAAGTTTGGAAGGACGGCCGGGTCTTGGTAGATTTGCAGTGGTCTGATACTCCTTCCATTTCAATATAATTGCTTGCACAGTGCTCCTTGAGATGTTTAAAGCTTGGGAAATGTTTTTGTATCCAAATCCGGCTTTAAACTTCTCCACAACAGTATCTCGGACCTGCCTGGTGTGTTCCTTTGTCTTCATGGTTCTCTCTGCGCTTTAAACAGAACCCTGAGACTATCAAAGAGCAGGTGCATTTATACGGAGACTTGATCACACACAAGTGCATTCTATTTATCATCATCAGTCATTTAGGACAACATTGGATCATTCAAAGATCCTCACTGAACTTCTGGACTGAGTTTGCTGCACTGAAAGTAAAGGGGCCGAATAATATTGCACGCCCCACTTTTCAGTTTTTAATTTTTTTTTAAAGTTTAAATTATCCAATAAATTTTGTTCCACTTCACGATTGTGTCCCACTTGTTGTTGATTCATGACAAAAAATTAAAATTTTATATCTTTATGTTTGAAGCCTGAAATGTGGCGAAATGTTGAAAGGTTCAAGGGGGCCGAATACTTTTGCAAGGCACTGTAAGATTCAACTGAACGACCTGAACAACAACAAAACTGGTGGATTGGAAAGATAATAAATTACATATGTTGCGTTTTATTCTAATTATGAATGAATTATGAAAAAATATAGTGAGTTTTGTTACAACTTTTCTACTTGATAATGACACGTATTGTTTACATGAGTTTTATGGAGTGATTAGTGTGTGCTGCAGAAAGAGCCGTGTGTGTCACAGTTTAAATATTTACACACACACACACACACACTCGCACACACACACACACACACACACGCACACCCTCGCACACACACACACACATCGCACACACACACACACACACACGCACACACACTCGCACACACACACACGCACACACTCGCACACACACACACACACACACACACACACACACTCGCACACACACACACACACACACACACACACACACACACACTCGCACACACACACTCGCACACACACACACTCGCACACGCACACACACACACACACACACACACACACACACACACACACACACACACACACACACACACACTCGGGTTCTGAGCAGAGACACACCTTCAGAACCTGGTATTAGGTCAAAGTCAGGCATGTCCAAACTCAGGCCCGTGGGCCAACTGCGGCCCTCTGTGTCATGGTATCGGGCCCTCATAGACAAAGGCCCTGTTCCGACCGGGATTCAAACCTTCTTGTTGAGAAGTGAAAAGACTGAAGCATTCAAAAAAAGATAGTATCAAAATCCTGTATTACCAAAAGGCAACGTGTTTTGGCGCTGCACTGTAAAAATGCTGAAAAATAGGTCAAACATTTCTCAAATTGGTCCAAATGTATCTTAATTTGCGCACTTTCTCTCTGAGCCTTGAAACAAGACAAAGCAAAATGATCTTGTTTTAAAAAGATACAAGAAATGTCTCTTTTGGAATGAGAGAAAATGCATCAGTTCTTGGAAAAAGTGGCAATAACAGCGTATAGTTTTACAGCAGTCAGAGTCGACACACCTCACACAGGTTAAGTCATAGATTCTAAGGATTCTTTGTGACTGGAGCTCACGCCTGAGTTCCTCCACACGCCCAGTTTTCCTTCACATACCGTTCACTTCACGATGACATCACGGCTTCCTCTTTCCACTCACATCTGGATTCAGCCCGACCTGCACTGTTAATTACAGTCATAATAATGCTTTTATTTCACGTGTTGCGTCATGTACGGGTGGATTATATCGTGAGTCTCATATATGGCCCTTAGGCTTGTTACGAGCCGTGTCTGAATGATGTCAGCCGTAACTATTCTTCAGCTTAATCATGACTAATTGGTTATTTAGTAAGTAATCTTTATAGATATAGAGCTTTTCTCAGACCACAGTCACAAAGACCTTTACATTTGTTGAGGGCATTTGGGAGGAGCGCCACAGAACTATTGTACATGAGGAGAACATGCAAACTCCACACAGAAAGGTCTGGAGGTGGAATCTAACCCAGGACCTTCTTGCTACAAAACACACTGGTCACTACGGTCAGAATCATAATCCTTCACTTTAGCTCATGCATAGATACAGTTATACAATCTTAGAATATTAATGTTATACATATTTCAGGTTTTAAAGTTATGACTTATTGTCACGTGATATTTTTATTTTGCAAGCTGGAACTGGAATAAAAGTAAAACCTGTTGTCTACATTTGGAGAAGCTACAGCTTTAAAATAATTTAGAGTCATTTAGAAATGTCAGTTGGCTCAATGTACAAAGTGAAACGAGACAGACTGATCACACGCAGAGTGAGACACCACCTGAGGCACCAAAGGCACGTGTCACTTTGCATTTAACAGGACTGTATCATATGTTAGTTTCATATTTTAAGGTAAATCACAGAAATTACTTTTAAACTGGGCCTCGGCCCTGCACCGTACAGACTCTGGGCGGCACGGTGGCTGAGTGGTTAGCACTCTCGCCTCTCAGCAAGAAGAAAGTCCTGGGTTCGAATACCGGTCGAAACAGGGCCTTTCTGAGTGGCGTTTGCATGTTCTCCCCGTGTCTGCGTAGGTTTCCTCCGGGTGCTCTGGAACATGCACAATAGGTCTGAATGTAAATGAGAGAGTGAATGATGGTGTTGGAGCTGATGGTCCAGTGTGTTCTGGACTCGCTTCTGTCATCACCGTGTGTGGAATGATTGGAACAATATCTGACTCTGAACATTGTAAAGTGCTTTGGGTCTGTACCTTGTTCTGTGAAATGTGCTATATAAATAAACATTACTTACGTACTCAGTCCTCGTTCTAGAGCCTGAGTCCTGGTTCTGTGGCCAGTCCATCAGTGAGAGTGGATCCCTCTCTCGGCCAATGAGGTTTCTCACTTTTTTCCCACTGGGGTTTTGTTCCTTAAACGCTCTCACTGATGCAGGACGGTCCAAGGACAGTCATAATATGGGATAATGTGGACAATCATTGACATTTATGGACATTGGTCATACTGTATCTTACAGGTTTATTAGCATTAGTATTGAAGAAGATGACAAAGTCTGGGATCACGTCTTATATTAAGACAGAAGACATGTTTTATTGTCAATGGTAGAGACAGCACGAACAACACGAAACAAAGGATGTTAAAGACAGAAACTGGTGATATACTCAGGAGAAACAGAGACCTCCAATCAGCAGCTGCCACGGTGCAGCAGAGAGAGTCAAAACATGAAGTGGAAAAGTACTGGCTTCTGCACATTGGTAGAATGATCAGTTTAACTTTAACAAAAGTTGCTTCAAAATTATATGAAATCTCACAGTATTACACACATTTAGCCCCGTCCCAATACTCGCACTTCCACCTTGCGCCCCTCATTTGCGCGTTCCCTGATAAAGGGTGCGAGTGCGTAGGGTACAGTCCCAATTCTCCAGGGAGGTCTTTGGCCCCGCCCTCTTTGCGCCCCTGATCCACACTGGCGAAGGATATTGCCCATAATGCTTTGCGTTACACACCAAAACGTCGGGAAAATGCATTTAAATATACATTTTGAAATATATGTGCAGTATGTGTGTAAATAAGTTTTGCTGTTACTTGGAAAGAAGCATAAACGTTTGATGAAGAATTACGGACATTGTGTTTTAACAATTGAATAACTTTTTAAACCAAGCGTTTATATAACATTCAATTTAAACTTTACACTCAGTACAATAACCTTAGAATGTATAAAAACTGACCAGATAGTTAGTTACCCACATTTAACTTAAAATTATACAGCTATCTCTAATTAAAAACCACTAATATACATGTATTTTAATGTGTGTGAAGCAATTCATTTTGTTTCCCAAAGGGTCAGACAAAATTACCTTTAATGTTTATAAAGTTTAGGTCTGAAAATGACCATCTCTGACGAGTCGATGACGTCACCTGCACTCAGTGCACTGTCCCAATTCCACCTTTTGAGCACGCTTGTAACCTGTCACTCAAACCCTTGCGCGCACTTCAAACAAATGCACACTTCATAGGAGGGCGTAGGGTGCAGTCTGGGTATTCACACAAACACATGTTGCATATAAATGAAATGCATTCTTCATCATGTAGATATGAATCATAATAGTAATGAAATGTGTAATATATAATGTATAAACTCATAATTAAATCTCCTAACGGTCAAATGAACTGTCTTTGCAGCTAGCCTGATACCCGTCAAGATGAAGGGCTGTCTGGAGAGTTCCAAATGCAACAAAACGGAGAACGTGAACTTCCTTGCGTCTGGAAACACCACCGCCTACGCCATGACCAAGACCTGCTGCAGCACAGACCTGTGCAACAGCGCCCCCGCAGGGCTCCCTGGGGCTCTGCAGCTGGCCCTGGCCTCTGTCGCCGCAGTGTTCGCCGCTCACGCTCTGGTCTAACCACCGCACACATGAACTGTAGCGACACTAATGTCTCACTAAAGTCCTCCGCCCTCTACAGCCAAACCATATTAACACTTCTATGTTCCACTGTAAAGATGTCTCCAACAAACCTTTAAACACTCCCACATCTGTCTAAACATTTATTTTTGTTCAATGTTTTAACTGAATGTACAAATGGTTGTTTTTAAGTCGGGACTGGCCTGAGCAGGAACAATGTTGCAGCTTTAATTCTATTTATTTCAATCTCTGAAGACGATTGAAAAATAGAGATTTCAAAAGTGCTTTGTTTTCAGCTTTTCCAGATCTCACATTTTCAGTGTCAAAGTCTATTGTCGTCAAAGCAAACCCTCTGCACAGTGACGTTACACGATTATTAAATAACATTTGTATATTTTCATGGTGTAGTTTAGACCAGATCCATGAATTCACCCTCAGGAAGAAGCCATTTCATTTTGTACTCTCCATTTCAGAATCGTTCTAGTGCCACGCTTTAGTTTTTTGTCTGATTTTTATTTTCTATTTTGAATTGTTTTTTTTGTAATTATTATATGGGGTTTAACGTGTATCACAAATGAGTCCTCGCTTCATGACGATCGTCTGGATTTGAAACAGCGATGGCTTTGATGTTTTGTTTGGCTCTAAATCCACTTTTGTTCATTTGGCGTTTTAATAAAGACCAAACTGGGATCACATGGTGTTTGTGCTGGTTTCGTCCTCAGCTGGTCACACTGGTTTTTCAGGTCTCAGATTCCACTGCCTCTTTAGTCACGGAGCAAACATTTGTCAAGGAAATGATGACACTGAAAGAGCACAAAAGGACAGTCTCTGCTTCTCTCTCCTGAGGTCCTCCAACGAGGTTCAGGGGCTTGTGCCTCACAGCTAGAAGGCCTTTCTGCATAAGTTTCCTCCAGGTGCTCCAGTTACCTACCACTATAAACATTGAATTTGGTAGTGATATAGATCCAGATAGTCATCTCTATAATATAGTTAGTGATTGTGAATATTATACAGATGATCAATTTAAGTGTGTGAATACAGATATTGTTACAAGGCATATGAAGCCTTTATTAACACCCTGTTAAAATTATATGAAAAGCACTGTCCAATTAGGAAATTGTAAATTAAAATCATGTAAGAAGAAAAATTGTCTCTATAGAAAATGTATAAAAAGCAGAACCAAAGATGATGAACAGAGATATAAAACATACAAAAACAAGCTAGTTAAAATTATAAAATTCAGCAAAAGAACATACTTTTGTAACCTATTAGATCAACATAAAAATAATGTACAAGGAACATGGAAAGTATTAAATAGTATTATTAAAAAAGACATTAAAAAGAAGGAATATCCAATATATTTTTGGACAAGGACCAAACAATAAATAATACAAAGGAAATAGCTAATTTATTTAACAATTTCTTTGTGAATGTTGGACCCACGCTAGTGAATGAAATTGCTCATAAAAGTAAAATAGTGAATAGTGAGCAACCTATTCAAAATAATCTACAATCATTTTTCATTACCCCAGTACAAGAGTATGAAATAATTGAAATAGTAAATTCCTTCAAAAATAAAAAGTCAACGGATTGTTTTGACATAGACATGTGTATGGTCAAGGAAATTGTTGAATATATAGTTGTTCCCTTCACTTATGTTTGTAATCTTTCTTTTCTCAAAGGTGTCTTCCCATATAAAATGAAGACTGCAAAAGTCATACCCATCTTTAAGAGTGGAGATGAACATCTGTGTACAAACTATAGGCCAATATCATTACTGCCACAATTCTCGAAAATTCTAGAAAAAATCTTTATAACCAGACTGGATTCTTTCATTGATAATCACCATTTACTTTGCGAGCAGCAATATGGCTTCAGATCAAACCGGTCCACCTCTATGGCAGTGATGGAACTGGTGGAGGAGGTAACAACCGCAATTGATAAAGAGCAATTTACGGTTGGTGTTTTCCTGCCTTTGATACCATAGACCACACATTACTTTTAAAGAAAATGGAGAGATATGGTGTCAGAGGTGTTGCACATGATTGGTTGAGAAGTTATCTTGGTGGCAGAGAACAGTACGTCCATATAAACAACATAAATTCTGATAAAATGAACATAACTCATGGAGTTCCTCAAGGCTCTGTACTGGGACCCAAACTGTTTATAATGTATATAAATGATATCTGCGAAGTTTTAAAAAAACGAAACTGCATTATGTTTGCTGATGATACGAGCTTGTACTGTTCTGGGCAAGATCTTGGACAGCTCCTAGAAACTGTAGAGTCGGAACTTTCCCAACTAAAAGAATGGTTTGATGATAATAAGCTGTCAATCAATTTGAATAAAACTAAGTATATGATTTTTTGGAAATAAGAAAATCAACACTCAATGTCACATAAAAATTGGCGATAGGGAAATAGAAAGAGTACACACAACAACGTTTTTAGGAATTCATATCGATGAGAAAATTAATTGGAAGCTACACATAAATGTAATGAAAACAAAGTTGTCAAAAAATTATAGCAATGTTGCACAAAGTAAAATACTCTGTAAACCAAAATGCACTTAAAATGTTGTACAACTCTTTCATACTTCCATATCTCAATTATTGTGTCGAAATATGGGGAAACAATTTCAAATCCAACGTCCAATCAGTTGTTTTGCTCCAAAAGAAGGCTGTCAGAATAGTTAATTATGCAGATTTTTATGCTCCTACAAACGCCCTCTTCATCAAATTAAAAACATTAAAATTTCATGACCTTGTTGACCTAAACACTGCGATTTTCATGTACAAAGCCCATAACCACCTGCTCCCTCAGCGCATACAGGAGAGGTTCAAACCTAGAGAGAGTCCTTATGAATTAAGAGGTGTGTATGTCTTTAAGAAACCAAATGTGAGAACCAGTTTAAAAAGTAGATGCATCTCTGTCAGGGGGGTTCATCTTTGGAATGGCCTGGATGAGCCACTCAAATGTTCCACCTCAATTCACACATTTAAAAAGCGCTTTAAGGCTATTGTTGAAGAAAAGTATAAATCACTAGAATAATAATAATAATAACCTGTGTGTATGCAGGTACAGGTATAGGTGTATGTTTGTATGTGTGTGTATGTATATATATATGTATATGTATGAATGTGTGTATGTGTATTTAAATCCATGTATAGATATATATATATATTATATACATAAAAGGAAGAAAATTAAAATAAATAAATAATAATAAAGAAAAAAATATATATATATATAAATATATATATATATGTCATACTCTGTGTTTATGTATATAATGTGATTACAAGGAATATTTCTTTGAATTAGTACGAACTATTTATTTTCTTACAATGAAAATTGTATTTGGAAATACTGTAAGCTCTGTGGATCCGCTACATTGTATATAATTTTGTTACATTTGTATAAGTAAGAAATGTAATTTTGTTATTTGTTAATAGGGTTAGGCGAAATAAGTGTTAAACTTCAGCCTAACCCTTTCGGTCAGTATATAATTTATAATTTGTGAATGTCAAATGTTTTCTTATTTTCTGCTGATGGCCGAAGAATAAACGAATATATATGTATACACAATAGTTCTGACATGGTCCTCCTGTTGGCTCCTCCTCCATCTCTGGAGTGGGGGACAAATGTGCAAAAATACTTTGATACTAGACTAAACCTAAAAACTCAAAGCACTAAGAGAATGGATTCTCTCCACAGAGCCACTCAACTGATCCAAGGTCTCACCATGGCTCACTTTAGAATAGAAGCAACACTAAAGCTGGGGTACCTCACTTTTAAATCACTTTAAATGGAACTATGGGTGAATGGAAAAACGTTTTATTGTCACTTGTACATGTATTTTCCCCTCATCTGCTAACTTCATCCCAGGTTTATTTTCAGTTATCTCTTATTTCCATACTTTCCTGAGGGCGTGTCCTTGTCGGCCATTTTGTGGCTGGACCTGGGAGGAGCGGGAAGTCCCAGGTTGAACCTGTCTCTGGGAAACACACCAGAGGGACCGGTCGGTTAGCTCTTGTCCAAGATAATTCAGATTCTTTTAATGTGAAGCTTAGAGGTATTTATCAAATGCAGTAAAACCACATTGGAATACATGTGCAAAAGTACAGAAATAAAACTGGTAAATATGTTTTAAGGCAAGTTTATTTGTATAGCACAAGTCATACATAAGGCAACTCAAAGTGCTGAAGAAAAAATCATCACAGTACATTAAAAATAAATAAAAAATTCCTCAGTTGTGTGCATAGCTAAACAGAACTGTTTTAATAAACATTGTCAGAGAGGAGGTCTGTCTCACATCTTCAGGAAGATTATTCCAGATTTTAGCAGCATGAAGAGGTGGAGGTATTGGGTGTTGAACGAGGGGGACTTGGCTGGGGGTGGATTGGTTATGAGATTAGGGACGGGCTGAGGTGGTTTTTGTAGGTGAATTGGAAACCCTAGGTGGTTTTGGAGGTACATGAGTGGTTCTGAATGTTGGACTCTAGGTCGAGCTAATATGGGTGTGAGAGGAATAGTCTTCATCGCCGATTTTATCAGCCCTGCAGAGTGTAATATGAATCCTGAAGTTTTTACATATTAAAATGCACATGGTCAAACCATGGAAAAGCTATCAGCTCATAATAAATGATTAACTTTGTTTTTTTACTGAGAGAAGTAACCTGGTCTTACCACACCATCGTACTCATTTCATTTGTACTGAGGTCTGGATTGTCTCCATTGACTCCGTTAACAGGTGGGAGGGGCTAACTCCTTTTGCAGATTGAAACCATTGGCTCTGAGTTTACCGTGATGTTTTCAATGAGCCTGAGTGAGTCGTTAGCATTTAGCCTAGCTTTAGCATTTAGCCTAGCTTTAGCATCTCCTTTGCCGCTAACGGAGCCCGTGGGGAGTAGAGCCACAACATCTTTGCTTCAATGACATTTACTAAACATTCCTCTTGCTCCGGCTTCAGTTTCTTGATATTTGGATTGAACCAGAACAGATTATTTTACTATCGCATTCTCCGACAAACTACAACCAGCAAATTCAGCACAAACTCTTGTGCTCTCTGATTGGTCGGAGGGGATTCAACCGAGGAAACTGCAGCCACTAGGATCAGACCCAGACGTACATGTAGGAAATGATCATGGACCAGAGTTTACACATGGTAAGACCAGACGTACATGTAGGAGATGATCATGGACCAGAGTTTACACATGGTAAGACCAGACGTACATGTAGGAAATGACCATGGACCAGAGTTTACACATGGTAAGACCAGACGTACATGTAGGAAATGACCATGGACCAGAGTTTACACATGGTAAGACCAGACGTACATGTAGGAAATGACCATGGACCAGAGTTTACACATGGTAAGACCAGACGTACATGTAGGAAATGATCATGGACCAGAGTTTACACATGGTAAGACCAGACGTACATGTAGGAAATGACCATGGACCAGAGTTTACACATGGTAAGACCAGACGTACATGTAGGAGATGATCACGGACCAGAGTTTACACATGGTAAGACCAGGCTCAAGAGAAGGAAAGTGGCGGGAAAATGGAAAATACACTGCTCACAAAAACTTAGGGCACACTCATCAAACACAATGTAACTCCAAGTCAGACAAATGTCTGGATATCAGACCGTCCAGTTTGGAAGCCACACTAATTGTGAATAAATTTCACCTGATGTTGTGGAAATTAAACTGACAACAGGTGGAAATGAGAGGCAATTAAAAAGGTCACTGCAAAAGAGTTATGGTTTTGCAGGTGGTGACCACAGAGGTCCACAGGGCCACAAATGTGCATGTTGGTACTCAAGGATTGGTCCAATTAAAGTGAACCAGACCAACCTGTGTGAACGGTAATGACACACAATCTCTGTTACATACTCATTACACAAGAGATTTAGGCAGTGGCAATTAAAGGTGAGGTGCGTAACTTTCAAACCGTAAAACAATTGAACTATCTAATAATCCGTCCGTTTTCACATATTCTTTGGCTTCTGTCACAATTTTAGATCAGCTTTTTCAGACAGAAAAGTGACTGAGGGAGGACCACACCCTCTCAGCCAATCAGTTCTCAGCTCAAAGAGTCAAATAGTAACTCACAGGGATCTCTTTAATACGTTTGCAGAAGTGTTTTCTAATTGTATAAATGTATCTTTTATACTCCTCTTTCAGTTTGGACAAACACTGTTTTATTGATGAGGAAAAGTAAGATTTTAAAGGAGCAGTGTGTAAACATGTGGCCAAAAGTGGTACTGCAGCCTCTCTCCAGCTGGGACCATAACAGCTGAATAGACAAGAGTTTTGTCAACAACAAATCTATAACCAACACCTTTTTCACAAAGATAGAAATCCTGGTTTTATTCCTTGTTTTGTCGTTAATGATTTGAGAATCGTCGTTGTGTCCTTGGGCAAGACACTTAACCCCACGGTGCCTGAAGCCCCCGCTGAAAGACCAAGGCTGTTTCACCACTGACAGAGCAGCCATCTTCCTGTGGACTCACCCCCTGCAGAAGATCAGCCTGGTTCAGTCTCGGTTCAGTCCCTCCTGGTTAAGTCCCACCTGGTTCAGTCCCACTTGGTTCAGTCCCACCTGGTTCAGTCCCACCTGGTTCAGTCCCCACTTGGTTCAGTCCCACTTGGTTCAGTCCCACTGGGTTCAGTCCCACCTGGTTCAGTCCCACTTAGTTTGGTTCCACTTGGTTCGGTTCCACTTGGTTCAGTCCCACCTGGTTTAGTCTCACTTGGTTCAGTCCCACCTGGTTCAGTCCCCACTTGGTTCAGTCCCACCTGGTTCAGTCCCACTTGGTTCAGTCCCACCTGGTTCAGTCCCCACTCGGTTTAGTCCCTCCTGGTTCAGTCCCCACTCGGTTTAGTCCCTCCTGGTTCAGTCCCACTTGGTTCAGTCCGTCTGGTTCAGTCCCACTTGGTTCAGTCCCTCCTGGTTCAGTCCCACCTGGTTGAGTCCCACCTGGTTCAGTCCCACTTGGTTCAGTCCCACTTGGTTCAGTCCCACCTAGTTCAGTCTCGATTCAGTCCCTCCTGGTTCAGTCCCACCTGGTTCAGTCCCCACTTGGTTCAGTCCCACCTGGTTCAGTCCCACCTGGTTCAGTCCCACTTGGTTCAGTCCCACTTGGTTCCAGTCCCACCTAGTTCAGTCTCGATTCAGTCCCTCCTGGTTCAGTCCCACCTGGTTCAGTCCCCACTTGGTTCAGTCCCACCTGGTTCAGTCCCACTTGGTTCAGTCCCACTTGGTTCAGTCCCACCTGGTTCAGTCCCTCCTGGTTCAGTCCCACCTGGTTCAGTCCCCACTCGGTTTAGTCCCTCCTGGTTCAGTCCCACTTGGTTCAGTCCGTCTGGTTCAGTCCCACCTGGTTCAGTCTCGGTTCAGTCCCTCCTGGCTCAGTCCCAACTGGCTCAGTCCCAACTGGCTCAGTCCCAACTGGTTCAGTCCCACTTGGTTCAGTCCCACTTGGTTCAGTCCCACCTGGTTCAGTCTCGGTTCAGTCCCTCCTGGCTCAGTCCCAACTGGTTCAGTCCCACTTGGTTCAGTCCCTCCTGGTTCAGTCTCGGTTCAGTCCCTCCTGGTTAAGTCCCACCTGGATCAGTCCCACTTGGTTCAGTCCCTCCTGGTTCAGTCCCTCCTGGTTCAGTCCCACTTGGTTCAGTCCCCACTTGGTTCAGTCCCACTTGGTTCAGTCCCACTTTGTTCAGTCCCACTTTGTTCAGTCCCACTTGGTTCAGTCCCACTTGGTTCAGTCCCACTTTGTTCAGTCCCACTTGGTTCAGTCCCACCTGGTTGCTGTGACCTGATCTTTGGTGTTTGAGATGAAGCTGTGACTTGTAATGTCGTCAAACCAGTATTTCCCATGATCCTCGGCGGCAGAGACGGAAACATGTAATTTCCAAAAACATCTGAGACTGAAGCGACTGCAGCGACTGCAGCGACTGCAGCGACTGCAGCGACTGAAGCGACTGAGGCGACTGCGGCGACTGAAGCGACTGAGGCGACTGAGGCGACTGAGGCGACTGAGGCGACTGAAGCGACTGCGGCGACTGCAGCAACTGAAGCGACTGAAGCGACTGAAGCGACTGAAGCGACTGAGGCGACTGAAGCGACTGCGGCGACTGCAGCAACTGAAGCGACTGAAGCGACTGAAGCGACTGAAGCGACTGCGGCAACTGCAGCGACTGAGGCGACTGAAGCGACTGAGGCAACTGAAGCGACTGAAGCGACTGCGGCGACTGAAGCGACTGAGGCGACTGAAGCGACTGAGGCGACTGCAGCAACTGAAGCGACTGAAGCGACTGAGGCGACTGCAGCAACTGAAGCGACTGAAGCGACTGCGGCGACTGAAGCGACTGAGGCGACTGAAGCGACTGAGGCGACTGCAGCAACTGAAGCGACTGAAGCGACTGCAGCAACTGAAGCGACTGAGGCGACTGAAGCGACTGAAGCGACTGAGGCGACTGAAGCGACTGAAGCGACTGCGGCGACTGCAGCAACTGAAGCGACTGAAGCGACTGAGGCGACTGCGGCAACTGCAGCGACTGAGGCGACTGAAGCGACTGAGGCGACTGAAGCGACTGCGGCGACTGCAGCAACTGAAGCGACTGAAGCGACTGCAGCAACTGAAGCGACTGAGGCGACTGAAGCGACTGAAGCGACTGAAGCGACTGAGGCGACTGAAGCGACTGCGGCGACTGCAGCAACTGAAGCGACTGAAGCGACTGAAGCGACTGAAGCGACTGCGGCAACTGCAGCGACTGAGGCGACTGAAGCGACTGAGGCGACTGAAGCGACTGAAGCGACTGAAGCGACTGAAGCGACTGCGGCGACTGAAGCGACTGAGGCGACTGAAGCGACTGAAGCGACTGAAGCGACTGAGGCGACTGAAGCGACTGATGCCGTGTTCAGACCGATCGCGATGGAGGCGAAAAAATTGCATCAAACGCCAGGCGTTTTTCGCTTGAATATTTGATGACACTCGCTTCTATCGCGGCGATTACTCGCTCTGTTCGCCTGCGGATTTTCGTCGAGATTTTGCCTCGCCGCGTCATCCAATAGGAGGAGCTTATGGCCAGTTGCCGGTTCCGGTTGTTGTTCAACTCAGCATGGCGGGCTTTGATTTTCTGGAACGAGTCACTATACTTTATTTAATGTGGAAAGCCGAACAGCGGCGGCAGCGACGCCGTCTCTGGGTCCACGATATCCTCCAGAGACGCTCCCAATATGGGGAGTACCACCATCTGCTCCAGGAGCTGCGCCTGGATGACGGTCGATTCCAGCGGTATTTCCGTGTGTCCAGGACCCAGTTTGAGGACCTGCTGTCCCGCGTTGGGGCTCGGATCACCGTCCGGGAGACCAACTACAGGCGCTCTATCTCCCCTGCAGAGCGCCTGTCCATCTGTCTTCGGTTAGTAAATCAAGCGGTTCTCAATAAATAAGATTCCAAATGTTATAATCCAAGTACTTTACATGTAAAGCCATTGTGCCACTGTTTAGCTTTTAGATTTATGCCAAACTAATCAGTTAGTTATGCCAAACTAGACACGATAAGCTCGTTTCAGGTGGGGGTTAGATAATTAATAGTCCATTAGGTTAGATAACTAAATGTTGTTCAATGCTACGTCACTGCTCGATTCAGTCCCTGATTGGTCAACGCCCCGCGAATTGACCAAAAAGTTCAGATTTTTCAACTCGAGCGAGTAGGGCGGTGGAGGCGAAATGGCTCTAGGCGCGCGTCAAACGCCCCTTTCGCCACTTTCGTTCCGCTCTTTTCGTTCAAAACGCCCTGTTCGCCTCGCTCTACTCTCGTCATTCGCACCGCCGGCCTGTCATTCGCTCCTGAGCGCACCCGGCCATAGACATAACATGTAAATCACTCGCCCCTGACTCCTCCATCGCGATCGGTCTGAACACGGCATGAGGCGACTGAAGCGACTGCAGCGACTGAAGCGACTGCGGCTACTGCGGCGACTGTGGTGACAGCAGCGACTGCGGCGACTGAAGCGACTGAGGCGACTGAGGCGACTGAAGTGACTGAGGCGACTGAAGCAACTGAAGCGACTGCGGCGACTGAAGCGACTGAGGCGACTGAGGCGACTGAAGCGACTGAAGCGACTGAGGCGACTGAGGCGACTGAGGCGACTGAGGCGACTGAAGCGACTGAGGCGACTGAAGCGACTGCAGCGACTGAGGCGACTGAAGCGACTGAGGCGACTGAAGCGACTGAAGCGACTGCAGCGACTGAAGCGACTGCAGCGACTGAAGCGACTGCGGCTACTGCGGCGACTGTGGTGACAGCAGCGACTGCGGCGACTGAAGCGACTGAGGCGACTGAGGCGACTGAAGCGACTGAGACGACTGAAGCGACTGAAGCGACTGCGGCGACTGAAGCGACTGAGGCGACTGAGGCGACTGAAGCGACTGAAGCGACTGAGGCGACTGAGGCGACTGAGGCGACTGAAGCGACTGAGGCGACTGAAGCGACTGCAGCGACTGAGGCGACTGAAGCGACTGAGGCGACTGAAGCGACTGAAGCGACTGCAGCGACTGAAGCGACTGCGGCGACTGTGGCGACAGCAGCGACTGCGGCGACTGAAGCGACTGAAGCGACTGAGGCGACTGAGGCGACTGAAGCGACTGCAGCGACTGAAGCGACTGCGGCTACTGCGGCTACTGCGGCGACTGTGGCGACAGCAGCGACTGCGGCGACTGAAGCGACTGAAGCGACTGAGGCGACTGAAGCGACTGAAGCGACTGAGGCGACTGAAGCGACTGAAGCGACTGAGGCGTCTGAGGCGACTGAAGCGACTGCAGCGACTGAGGCGACTGAAGCGACTGAGGCGACTGAGGCGACTGAGGTGACTGAAGCGACTGCAGCGACTGAAGCGGACTGCGGCGACTGAGGCGACTGAAGCGACTGAGGCGACTGAGGCGACTGAAGCGACTGAGGCGACTGAGGCGACTGAAGCGACTGAAGCGACTGAAGCGACTGAGGCGTCTGAGGCGACTGAAGCGACTGTCCTCTGTCCCTGTCCTCTGCCCCTGTCCTCTGCCCCTGTCCTCTGTCCCTGTCCTCTTCCCCTGTCCTCTTCCCCTGTCCTCTGCCCCTGTCCTCTTCCCCTGTCCTCTGCCCCTGTCCTCTGCCCCTGTCCTCTGCCCCTGTCCTCTGCCCCTGTCCTCTGTCCCTGTCCTCTGCCCCTGTCCTCTGTCCTCTGTCCCTGTCCTCTGCCCCTGTCCTCTGCCCCTGTCCTCTGTCCCTGTCCTCTGCCCCTGCCCTCTGTCCCTCTCGACCTCCTTAACCCCTTGTTTCTCTGCTCTTCCTGATAAAGCTCGTGTGAATCCCACTGTGTGTCAGAGACTGATGCAGCGACCGAGGAGCGACCGCAGAAGCTTTCTCCATCTGCAAATACTTTTTATTATCATGTACTTTTACTTCATTAAACCACACAAAATGCAACTCTGTTTCCATGGATCATTAAGGAAATTTCAACAACACACACACACACACACACACACACACACACACACACACACACACACACAACAAACTCACAGCAGATGGCCTCCTCCGTGGCCGCTCTGGTTGTTGTTAGCGGCTGTGAGTGAGTGCAAGCTTTGCACGGGCTGCAAGCATGGATCTAGCTATTATAATAACAGCAGCAAGCGATTGCTCCGTTCACATACTCAGCGCTCTGCGCACTGTATTCTCCCTGGTTCTTGTCTGTCAGGCGCGCTCTGGGTAATGTATTTTCCCTGGTTCTTGACTGTCAGGCGTGAGTGTTGCTCGTGTGTGTCTTTGGGAACTAATTATTTTAAAATAGTCTCTTTCAATTGCAAGTTTTGTAATCTGTTTGTTTTTATCAATGGATAAAAATAAATGCAATTTAATTAAATGGCACCTTGGCCTGTCTTATACCTGTTTGCCTGCAGGACAGTTCCCTAAACTAACATATCATACTAAAATAGGGTGGGGTTTTTGCAGCAATTAATCTACTTAGAAGTTATCCTAAATTACTGCCAGCTGAAGCTCGGTACCACGCAATAGTTACTTTTACTGGTAACTAGTTACTTTTATAGTGGAGTAACTCAGTCAGTAAGTCAATTACTTTTTGGAAGAAGTACCAAGTAACTATAACTAATTAAGTAATTTACCCAATACTGGTAATTATATTTGATAATCTCATTTAACTTCAATTGGAGTGGATTTGAAATAGAATGTTAAACATGCGATTAATCGTGAGTTAACTCACCATTACTATGCGATTAATCAACTAAAAAAAATGTATCGTTTGACAGCCCTAATTCAGATTTATAAAGTATTGTTTCTCTCCGCACCTTCTTCAGCTGAATCATGTGATATGGGCCGAAGGAGATCATGTGACATCACAACACGTCAAAGACAGATTCATTTAGAGGTGGAGGGCAGCGGAGACATCTTGGAAACTGTCAAAAATCAGATTTGGAGTTTTTTAGTTTAGAGCAGGGGTGTCCAAACTTTTCAGTAAGAGAGCCACTTTAGTTCATCAGATTTCACCCGGAGCCGACAAACTGGATTAAAGAAACTGGACGGACTGGATTCTGGAATTTAAAATGTCCTCTGCCCCTGTCCTCTTCCCCTGTCCT
>OZ035838.1:1650873-1660873 GCA_964034765.1 Knipowitschia caucasica | reverse complement strand
CATTTTTACATTGGGAAAATATCTCATTGGCTTTTGGCTAGATTTGAAATAACTCACAAAACAAGCCAAAAATAACTGCATCTGGTTTGTTGACTTTCCAACTAAGAATAAACTCTACTAAAGAAAACATACGTCCAAAAGTATGAGTTGAAGTGAGAGGAAAGGTTTAGAATCCAAGAAACCAGCTCAAAACCAGACGTGTTTATCTACGTTTGTTTGAACAGTGAGAACAACATTTTTAGTAAATATGTTTCTTCTTTTCCAGTGGAGTCTCTGGTCTGCAACAAATGCAGCATCGGCCTCCTTGGATATTGCCTCAACGCTGGTAACGAGACGTGCAACAGCACCAGCAACGTCTGCTACACCTCCAAGGCCGGTGAGTCCGAAAACCTCTCTTTTTGTTGGAAAATCACATGTATTTAGTTTGCCTCAGTCCTTTCGGAGACACAGAGACGTTTCAACACCTCGACACAGAACAGAGGCAGAGGAACCGGTTTCACAGCCACTTTGTTCAACTTAATTAAACATGTAATTAGAAAGAAGGATGGAATTCAAACAATGCAAATGTAAAAGTGAAGGAGGCGTGACCCGACATGAGTCAGAGCGTTTGGGTGCGGCCGGTTTATCCAGTTACTCCTCAGTCTTTAAGGCGCATTTGTTTTTCTAATTGGGAGTTCCAGGTCATAGGTGAGCACACAATTACCACCTTAAGAAGAGTATCTTAATTTAAAGCTGAGGTACCTCACTTTTCCCACATAAATAATACATGTTTTTAACTCTTCTTATTAGACTTTTTTATTTGATCTTTCATATTTGTCTGGTCTGTTGTCTACTGTTCCCGGTCAGTAAGAAGCTGACGGAAAACTCTAGGATCAAACTGTTTTTGGAGTTAGTTTGATTTAATACTTTACATCTTTTATGGTTTTAAGATGAGGTTGTTTTCACAACTTAAAGAGCATGTGACATCACACCTTAACAGAACAAACTCTTCTTTCTTCCACTCAGCGTTTGCCAGTGTTTCCAGTTTCAAAGGGTTCGTGAATCAGGGATGTGGCAATAACACCTGCGGCGTTAACCAAACCAGCAAGGCCGAGAACGGCTCTCTCCCCATCATCGGCGTGGGCTACACCATCACCACCTCCTGCTGCACCACAGACAAGTGCAACCCCGTGGACACGTCTGGAGCCTCTGCCACCGCTGCCAGCCTCTCTGTGCTCAGTGTCGCCGCCCTGGGGGCAGTGATTGGAAGCTACATGTAAAACACCCCTCTCTCTCTTCACAGCAATAAATCTGACCCGAGCTGCTCTTTACTTCGTGCCCAGTGCATAACCTGTTAAAATGCTAACAGCATTAGCTGTGACATAAGTCTGTGACTGGTGTTTCATGAGAGAAAGTGGAAGTCGACGATGGAGCGTTTCAGTGAAATGCTGAGCTGTAAATCTTCCACAACCTTTTGTTGTATTTATCCTTTACCCACTGTCAGAATGTGTTTTCTATAAGAAGAAATAAAGTCTAACAATGATCTCTCTGTGAATGTGTTTTCTTTAATACACAGTTTTATGGTCGCATTGGTGTATATTTGTAATTGTGTTATCTGAGGTAGACTTCGCACATCTCTTCTATGACAGGTGCGTAGGAGTGGGCGCGCACAAGGTGGCCAAACATGAAAAAAGGATGACACACTGTCTAACTTGCAAACACCAGTGGTTTATTAGCAACGTTTCGGCCACAGGCCTTCCTCAGGCAAAATATACAAATAGAGGTTGGGAGCCATCTTAAATAGGGAGGGGCTGACAACGCCCCTGGATGTAATCAACTATACCAGATGACCAAAAAACTTTCACAAAACGTCAAAAACTCATCAAAAAGTGGAAATCACCAATATATACATATATACATGATGCATGAAGAAAAACATATGGAAGCAGACATACAGGACAGCTGATCAAGAAATGGCTGTCCTAATACATTCCTACATGTATTCTAAAATGTGTATTCTTAAAATGTGAATGTGGAAAATACACAGCACACTCGGATAGATGTCCAAAAGATCTAGTATTTATTAACGTTTCGGCCTTAGCCTTCGTCAGATCATTTTTATCTTGTTCATTTGGATCACAATAGGTGATCCAAATGAACGGCTCGGTCTGTACATTAAGGTATTTCTCCATACAGACCTCGCGCTCGGTTAATAAGCCGTTATTATGGCCCCGCCCTCTGACAAACAGGAAGCCCATGAATTTCACTTCAAAATGGAAAAATGATCTTTTTCACACATGTTGGTTGGAAAGCGACTCCTCCTCGGCCGTTTCACAGATTGGCCTCAAATTTTGATCAGTGAAATGTTGTTTGAGCAGCGGAGCGGCAAAATGTGACCGTTTTTGGCCGTTTTTGACAACATTAAATTTCAGAATCAGAATAATTTTTATTGCCACGCAAGTAACAGGAAGTCACCGACTTGGAAATTGCTTTGGCTCAGTGCAACAGTCAGAAAGAGATAATAAAAAATAAAGAATAAAAAACACTTCTAAGGAATACATTTAAATTTAAAATAGAGTTACAGTTACTATTTACAATATACAAGTGCACACAATGTAAGGTGACAGCAGTACAGTGAAGTAAAGTCACACAGTCATTACAATTTGACTAACATTCTTCTATGGCTACGGGAACAAATCATCACACGGCGGCGCCACCTCCTTTGAGCGGTCCTGCGTGGTACGGTGTAATAAGACTTAGTGTGGGGCGTTGTGGGGCAGCGTGGTGTGGAGCAGCGTGGTGTGGGGCAGCGTGGTGTGGAGCAGCGTGGTGTGGGGCAGCGTGGTGTGGAGCAGCGTGGTGTGGGGCAGGGCGGCTTGGTGCAGGGCGGGGAGTTGCGCGGTGCGGCTAGGGCCGTTCGACGCCGCTTGCGGCTTTAATTTTAGTTTTGTTTTGGTCTCATCAGCTTTAACAATGATCCCAGACTGTCAACCACTCGATGATCCCAGACTGTTAACCACTCGATGATCCCGGACTGTTAACCACTCGATGATCCCGGACTGTTAACCACTCGATGATCCCGGACTGTTAACCACTCGATGATCCCGGACTGTTAACCACTCGATGATCCCAGACTGTTAACCACTCGATGATCCCAGACTGTTAACCACTCGATGATCCCGGACTGTTAACCACTCGATGATCCCGGACTGTTAACCACTCGATGATCCCGGACTGTTAACCACTCGATGATCCCAGACTGTTAACCACTCGATGATCCCAGACTGTTAACCACTCGATGATCCCGGACTGTCAACCACTCGATGATCCCAGACTGTCAACCACTCGATGATCCCAGACTGTCAACCACTCGATGATCCCAGACTGTTAACCACTCGATGATCCCGGACTGTTAACCACTCGATGATCCCGGACTGTCAACCACTCGATGATCCCGGACTGTTAACCACTCGATGATCCCAGACTGTTAACCACTCGATGATCCCAGACTGTTAACCACTCGATGATCCCGGACTGTTAACCACTCGATGATCCCAGGCTGTTAACCACTCGATGATCCCAGCTTGTGCACATGTCGCTGATTCGAGCCACTGCTTTTATCCACAATGGTCTTCTTTGGGTCAGTATCCAAAGCTCATGATCGTAGGTGAGTTTTAAAGGCGCCACAATCCATTTCAAATCCTCTTTTTGTGGCATTAAGTGGTCCTGATGTGTCTCAGACAAATATAAATGTTCAATAGATTCTGTGGAATCTGAATTAGGAGTTAGTAAGTGCACAATGTGTTAAAGCATCCATCCATTTTCTTCCCCTTGGGACTTAAGGTAAAGTGGGGTTAAGGAAGTAAATAAGGTTTATTTGTATAGCGCAGGGGTCGGCAACCCGCAGCTCTGGAGCTCCAGGAGTCATTAGTTACAGCTGCACTAACTGACTTTATTTTCGTATTAATTACGAAAGTGCTATCCATGTCCATGTAGTGCATTGGGATATACGTCCATTTGAAGAAAAAGTAGCGCAGATTTGTGCTGGTCTGACATTATATTTTCGATCGAGTTTTGATGAAACAAGGAAGAGAATGTGTTTCGGGTCGCAGATTGTGACCAATCACAGCGCACCACTAGCCCCCACTTTCGTGAGAAATCTACAGGTCCGTTAGCATAGACAGCTGAGTTAGCACAACAAGCGGCGGAGCTAACCTGAAACTTTCTCGTCTTCGTCACCGGTTACTGCTTACTCAGCGACACATCCATCCAAAAGAAAGTCTCATTCCTCGGCGCTTCCCGGTTCTATCGTTCTATGGTCACGCCATCCACGTGTAAATCCATATCCATGTATTATCCATATTGGGAGACGCTAGCTCCGTCCCAACAGTGGGTGTGTGTGGGGGCGATAGCTTCGTGGGTGCGGGGAGGGGAGCAGAAAGAGGGAGGCCAGCGAGTCTGCGGCTTCAAAATCCCAAAGTCAGATAGTGCAGCTTTAAAGCAATTTACCATATTCAGGGTTCAGATATTGTTCCATTCTCTCCGCACGGTGATGACGGAAGTGAGACGCCGAGCACACTGGTCCATCAAAGCCTCCGACCAAACATCATTCACTCATTCATTACATTCATACTATTGTGCAAGCTACTAGTGGTAGGGGAAACCGGAGCACCCGGAGGAAACCGGAGCACCCAGAGAAAACCGGAGCACCCAGAGAAAACCGGAGCAGGCAAGGGGAGAACATGCAAACTCCACTCAGAAAGGCCTTGTTCCGACCGGGATTTGAACCCAGGAGCCAGCCACTGTGACGCCCAAGTGTCTTGCCTGAAATAGCCAAGTTAGCCTGAGTTTGCCACGTTAGTCACATTAGCTTGAATTTTGAACTGTTAGCTTGAGTTAGTCACATTAGCCGGGTAAGCCTGATTTAGCCACGTTAGCATGAGCGTGAATGTAGCCGAGTAAGCTTGAATTAGCTATGTTAGCCATAGTTAGTCACATAAGCCTGAGGTGGCTACGTTAGCCTGAGTTAGACACATTAGCCGAGTTAGCTTGAATTAGCCATATTTGTATGAGTTAGTCCCATTAGCCTCATTTTGCCACGTTAGCCTGAGTTAGTGAAATTAGCTGGAATTAGCTACGTTAGCCTGTCACATTAGCCTGAGTTAGCCACATTATCGTTGCACTTCCTGTTTCTCTGACCTTAGGTTGTGAAATATTTATAACATCAAAATCTGTGATTACAACTGCTCTGGGACAGAATGGCTCTTAACTCGAAGGCAAGTGGAGTCTGTGAGGTTCTTCTTGGTTAGAATGAAAACCTGCAGCCACATGGCTTTTCTGGAACCAGTTTGACCCCCCTCTGCATGTGCATATCCTGGTTCACTTTGTTGAAACAGAACATGTGATCGACCTGGTATTTAGCAGACGAGATACAAATCATTTTCTACTTCCTCGTAAAAGATTTCAGAACAATGAAGTCAAGCAAACAAGACAACATTTCTGAGATGTAACAGCCACAGCTTTTCTCGACAACAGACCAGTATCATATTTATTGTATATTTCTCAATGCTATAAACTGTAAATATAAACCACAAGCTTTTGAAAACAACACCAAGCTTTGGTAAGCTTTATGAGAACAGGGTGTTGCTTGGTTAGAGTTAGAAAGTTATCACAACATGTATTATCCACAGAACACCCAAAGGTCAATTTACACAGATGATTAAAGTAAAAAGCTAAATTGGGTTCTAAAAGGGTGAAGAAAAAGGCGTGAGGGTCTGGGGTCGTGTCGTGACAGAAGACATGTTTTATTGATGTTAAAACGATAATTCATTTATGTAAAGGCTCATGTTACTGTCACGGCTGAAGGACTCCAGACCCACTGAGCTCACACCGAGCAAACAGAGGAACAGGAGCTCAGTCTGAAGTTTGTATGTCGCCTGAAGCTCTGTTTACTTTGGAATGTTCTGGAACTACAGAGTCCTGAGTGTCTCTGAAACTGTTGTTTTGTGTTTTGTTATTTTTCTTTTTTCTGCCTGAGATGTTGCTGCAGTTCAGCTGTAGGTTCTCTGTCAGGTTCTCTGTCAGGTTCTCTGTCAGGTTCTCTGTCAGGTTCTCTGTAGGTTCTCTGTCAGGTTCTCTGTCAGGTTCTCTGTCAGGTTCTCTGTCAGGTTCTCTGTCAGGTTCTCTGTCAGGTTCTCTGTCAGGTTCTCTGACAGCTGAGGTCGAGCTGGTTTAGTTTACATTGAGTTCTATGGGGAAAATTTCTGGGTAGCCCACGTGAATTTAGTCTGCAGTACCACGGCGCCCCCTGTGCCCATGAGTGGGACAGCTATAAGCTAGTAATACCCTATCCAGTTATTTTCATAGATCCATGATTTTTTCACATTTTCCAGGCCCCGCGGCCATTTTGAATCTGCCCACAGTTGGCAAAAGGGATGGTCACTACAGTCCCTCCCGGGAGAAGAAAGAGTGTCCGAACCAACAAGTGTTGAATTACAAAAGGCCCTACGCCCTGTTGGGGCTCGGTCGGAATTAATGAAAGAAAGAAATAGTATTGTTTAAGCAACAATACAGACTTTGATGGAAACCACAACCTACGTCACTATGGCAACATGTGTCGTGGCGTAAGTTAGCTCTGTGTGTGAGCAAGGCTTTCCACTGGCCTCCTGCTGGGACTCTGAGGAGCACAGGGACTGGCCTCCTGCTGGGACTCTGAGGAGCACAGGGACTGGCCTCCTGCTGGGACTCTGAGGAGCACAGGGACTGGCCTCCTGCTGGGACTCTGAGGAGCACAGGGACTGGCCTCCTGCTGGGACTCTGAGGAGCACAGGGACCAGCAGAGAAGGCCCTGACCCCGAGGTTTGGTCAAGGGTTGAGACAGAGAAAAAACAGATAATTAAAATAAAATCTATTTATTGATATTCTGCAACACACTGTTTAAACCATGGCTCCATAGCTCAGGAGCAATCTGCAGCTCAGTCCATTCAAAGTAGCTCCCAAGGATTTAGAATCAACAAAATGCTCGTTATTTCAATTAGTAAGTAGTAGTTGGTCATTATTATGTATATAGCACCTTCTCCTAAAGCGCTTTACAACAGGTCTGGGTCATTATCCTCTCGCTCCATACGGTGATGGGAGCGGGGTCACAATGCCAGACCTATTCTGCATGTTTTTAGTGGTAGGGGACACAGAGAGAACATGCAAATTTCACACAGAAAGTCCTGGAGGTGGAATTGAACCCTGCTTTGTCAGCTTCTTGCACAGATATATTTTTATGGGTATCTGCACCGTTTTGAAATGGTTTTAAGCTAACAGGCAGAAAAACCAATCCAAAGTTTCACTCTAATCATGCTAATTTTAAAACATTTATCCTGATCTTGAACATTATGGATAGTTTTAAAACAAGTTGTGATAATGGGACTTGGAAGAAGGACAAGAGCTGTTGCCAAAATGTTATAAAATGTAGGTAAAAACCACTTAAAGATTCAGTCAGTGATTTTTTACTGATGCAAAGAAAATGCTGGATGTTTGGTTTGATGGAGAGGGAGGAGGGGGGGTGTGGTTCGGTGGAGAGGGAGGGGAGGGGGGGAGTGGTTTGGTGGAGAGGGAGGGGAGGGGGGAGTGGTTTGGTGGAGAGGGAGGGGAGGGGGGAGTGGTTTGATGGAGAGGGAGGGAAGAGGGGAGTGGTTTGGTGGAGAGGGAGGGGAGGGGGGGAGTGGTTTGGTGGAGAGGGAGGGGAGGGGGGGAGTGGTTTGGTGGAGAGGGGGAGGGGAGGGGGGGAGTGGTTTGGTGGAGAGGGAGGGAAGAGGGGAGTGGTTTGGTGGAGAGGGAGGGAAGAGGGGAGTGGTTTGGTGGAGAGGGAGGGAAGAGGGGAGTGGTTTGATGGAGAGGGAGGGAAGAGGGGAGTGGTGGTGGAGAGGGAGGGAAGAGGGGAGTGGTTTGGTGGAGAGGGAGGGAAGAGGGGAGTGGTTTGGTGGAGAGGGAGGGAAGAGGGGAGTGGTTTGGTGGAGAGGGAGGGAAGAGGGGAGTGGTTTGGTGGAGAGGGAGGGAAGAGGGGAGTGGTTTGGTGGAGAGGGAGGGGAGGGGGAGTGGTTTGGTGGAGAGGGAGGGAAGAGGGGAGTGGTTTGGTGGAGAGGGAGGGAGGGAGGGAGTGGTTTGGTGGAGAGGGAGGGAAGAGGGGAGTGGGTTTGGTGGAGAGGGGAGGGGAAGGGGGAGTGGTTTGGTGGGAGGGGGGAGGGGAGTGGTTTGGTAGGGGGGAGTGGTTTGGTGGAGAGGGAGGGAAGAGGGGAGTGGTTTGGTGGAGAGGGAGGGAAGAGGGGAGTGGTTTGGTGGAGAGGGAAGGGGGAAGTTTGAGGGGAGGGAGGGGTTTGGTGGAGAGGGAGGGAAGAGGGGAGTGGTTTGGTGGAGAGGGAGGGAAGAGGGGAGTGGTTTGGTGGAGAGGGAGGGAAGAGGGGAGTGGTTTGGTGGAGAGGGAGGGAAGAGGGGAGTGGTTTGGTGGAGAGAGGGAGTGGTTGGGGGGGGGGAGAGGGGTGTTGGTGGAGAGGGAGGGGAGGGGGGAGTGGTTTGGTGGAGAGGGAGGGAGGGGAGTGGTTTGGTGGAGGGGAGGGGGAGTGGTTTGGTGGAGAGGGAGGGAAGAGGGGAGTGGTTTGGTGGAGAGGGAGGGAAGAGGGGAGTGGTTTGGTGGAGAGGGAGGGGAGGGGGGAGTGGTTTGGTGGAGAGGGAGGGGAGGGGGAGTGGTTTCCAGTTAGTGCTACGGCTAAGCTAACAACATCGCTAACTGCACCTTTAACTTCCCCTACTTATATTTGTTGCTGCCTGCAGGGGGTGTTGGAGGTTCTGGGGTGAGCTGTGAATAAACTGGACTGAAGACAAAACAAAGAGACGATGAAAATATGGTGCTGTAGTTTTATCACAAACAACACGAGTCAAACCAGGAAGTACTAACGACAGCTGAGCGTAAACAGAACATGCAGAGGCTCTGAAAGAACATGATGGACGTCAATGTCAACTTTAATGGTATATAACACATTTCCCAGCTTAGTAAAAGTCAGATAAGGTCATCCTGTCATTGACTGTGCTCCAGCTGCAGATGCCCCGGGGCAGAGTGACAGAAACATGCCGACCACGTCACACACGCCCGAGACCTGTGTGTCGCTGGAGCATCAGTGTCGGACTCTGAACAGAATCTATGGATTTTATGGTCGGGTCACATTTGGGAGGAGTTTCCATTGGACTTAAAGCTCGGGAACTTTACTTTACTTAAATAATAATAATAACAATAATAATAATAATAATAATAATAAATGTAGTTTGAGACGACAACAAGAGGTCTTTGTTGGAATAGAAAACATGTTATTTTTGCATTCTCAAGAAAGAGCTCTGAGAGTCACTATATGACACTTTGGGCTGAGAGCTGATTGGCTGAGAGTTGATTGAAGAAGAAGAAGCATTGGTTTTATTAAGCGCTTTCTTGGACACTCAAAGACACTTCACATGTCATTATTCTTTCTCTCCAAACATGGTGGTGATTAGCTACTGTAGCCACAGCTGCCCTGGGGCACACTGACAGAAGCGAGGCAACCAGTCTGTGCCATCGGCCCCTCCCACCACCACCAACCATTCACACACACACCAGACTCATTCTAATGTGGGGGAAGTATCTTGCCTAAGGACACAACGGCAGTTTGGCACTTTACAGCCGCAGCCGCCCCACTGTGGCAGGTTTTCCCAGAGGTTAAGTGTTTTGCCCAAGGACACAACGACAGCAGACACAGGGAGTCAATGAAGAAGGTCGGGCTCGAACCCACAACCCTCTGGCTCAAATGCCAATGCTCTACCAACTGAGCTACTGTCGCTGTTGACTGAGAGCTGATTGGCTGAGAGCTGATTGGCTGAGAGCTGATTGGCTGAGAGCTGATTGGCTGAGAGCTGATTGGCTGATGAAGGGGGGTGCTCTCTTTTTCACTTTTCTGTCTGAAAAAGTTGATCTAAAGAAGTGACACTGACTGTAAATATTTGACAG
>OZ035838.1:1638373-1645873 GCA_964034765.1 Knipowitschia caucasica | reverse complement strand
GGGACACAGGCCACAGAGACACAGGCCACAGAGACAGGCGGGACACAGGGCGGGACACAGGCCACAGAGACACAGGCGGGACACAGGGCGGGACACAGGCCACAGAGACACAGGCGGGACACAGGCCACAGAGACACAGGCGGGACACAGGCCACAGAGACACAGGCGGGACACAGGCCACAGAGACACAGGCGGGACACAGGCCACAGAGACACAGGCGGGACACAGGGCGGGACACAGGCGGGACACAGGCCACAGGGACACAGGCCACAGAGACAGGCGGGACACAGGGCGGGACACAGGCCACAGAGACACAGGCGGGACACAGGGCGGGACACAGGCCACAGACACAGGCGGGACACAGGGCGGGACACAGGCCACAGAGACAAAGGCGGGACACAGGGCGGGACACAGGCCACAGAGACACAGGCGGGACACAGGCCACAGAGACACAGGCGGGACACAGGCCACAGAGACACAGGCGGGACACAGGGCGGGACACAGGGCGGGACACAGGGCGGGACACAGGGCGGGACACAGGGCGGGACACAGGCCACAGAGACACAGGCGGGACACAGGCCACAGAGACACAGGCGGGACACAGGCCACAGAGACACAGGCGGGACACAGGCCACAGAGACACAGGCGGGACACAGGCCACAGAGACACAGGCGGGACACAGGCCACAGAGACACAGGCGGGACACAGGGCGGGACACAGGGCGGGACACAGGGCGGGACACAGGGCGGGGCTGTTATTCTACATTCACTCATATATTTGCGACGACATGCATACTATAGTTTGGTCTGATTGGTTTGTCTGTATTTTGAATATTTAAAATCTCACTAATAAGTACTTTGACTTGTGCAGTGAAACAGCAGAATAACATGTGTGACCCACGTCTCAGAGGCAGCGGTTCTAAGTGTAAATCTTGCACTAACAGTTCATTGGACCCGCACTAACTGGAGTTTCAATATGGCCGCCGGTCAAACTCACTCCTGCCCTTCCCTGAGCGGCGTCCCTTTAAAAGTGTTCATTGTGAAAATAATACTGAGCAGAACATTAAAGAAAGGAAAATGACACCTTAAGTTTATTCTGACTGCTGATTGATTCTTGTCATTATTATTATAACTATCATCATTTCTCGCAAAAAAAACAAGAAAATACTTACAAATACACAATACAATCAACCAACTTTACACTGGTTTTCTTGTCCTCATTCAACACAAGCTTCTTTCGACAAATTTTGTTTTTTCTGTGTCAGTCTGTTTCCGCTCCATCGCAGAACTCAAGTCCTAACTGTGATTATGAATTAACTATAAAATAGAGTTAGAGAAGGCGAGCTAGCTGGAGCTTTACTGATTCCACATGCAGCAGTGAGTCTCCCATCAGTTTGAAGAGCAGGACCTTCTCTCTCCCACAACAATCACTGCACTATATTCTGTAAGTACTATGTTTTATTATCATTATTATCATTTCCATTTCGTGCATCACAGTGAATCCAAACAAAACAAAACAAAGTAAAGAACATTTCCTCTGATGCGGTTCATCAGAGACTCTAAAACACAACTTATTTCCTCCACATTTGACCCATCTTTCAGAAGTCAGAGCGGCGCTTGTTAGGGAACCTTCTGCATGTTTTTATCGATCGAAGAAACCCGTCGCTGAGAGGAAACTCCACGATGGAGCAGGTCGTTCTGCTGTAGCGATAGATACAGACGCAGCAGGCGCAGCAGGTCGTTCTGCTGTAGCGATAGATACAGACGCAGCAGGCGCAGCAGGTCGTTCTGCTGTAGCGATAGATACAGACGCAGCAGGCGCAGCAGGTCGTTCTGCTGTAGCGATAGATACAGACGCAGCAGGCGCAGTATGTCGTTCTGCTGTAGCGATAGATACAGACGCAGCAGGCGCAGCAGGTCGTTCTGCTGTAGCGATAGATACAGACGCAGCAGGCGCAGCAGGTCGTTCTGCTGTAGCGATAGATACAGACGCAGCAGGCGCAGTATGTCGTTCTGCTGTAGCGATAGATACAGACGCAGCAGGCGCAGTAGGTCGTTCTGCTGTAGCGATAGATACAGACGCAGTAGGTCGTTCTGCTGTAGCGATAGATACAGACGCAGTAGGTCGTTCTGCTGTAGCGATAGATACAGACGCAGTAGGTCGTTCTGCTGTAGCGATAGATACAGACGCAGCAGGCGCAGCAGGTCGTTCTGCTGTAGCGATAGATACAGACGCAGTAGGTCGTTCTGCTGTAGCGATAGATACAGACGCAGTAGGTCGTTCTGCTGTAGCGATAGATACAGACGCAGTAGGTCGTTCTGCTGTAGCGATAGATACAGGCGCAGCAGGTCGTTCTGCTGTAGCGATAGATACAGACGCAGTAGGTCGTTCTGCTGTAGCGATAGATACAGACGCAGTAGGTCGTTCTGCTGTAGCGATAGATACAGACGCAGTAGGTCGTTCTGCTGTAGCGATAGATACAGACGCAGCAGGCGCAGTAGGTCGTTCTGCTGTAGCGATAGATACAGACGCAGCAGGCGCAGCAGGTCGTTCTGCTGTAGCGATAGATACAGACGCAGTAGGTCGTTCTGCTGTAGCGATAGATACAGACGCAGTAGGTCGTTCTGCTGTAGTGATAGATACAGACGCAGCAGGTCGTTCTGCTGTAGCGATAGATACAGACGCAGCAGGCGCAGTAGGTCGTTCTGCTGTAGCGATAGATACAGACGCAGCAGGCGCAGCAGGTCGTTCTGCTGTAGCGATAGATACAGACGCAGCAGGCGCAGTATGTCGTTCTGCTGTAGCGATAGATACAGACGCAGCAGGCGCAGTAGGTCGTTCTGCTGTAGCGATAGATACAGACGCAGCAGGCGCAGTATGTCGTTCTGCTGTAGCGATAGATACAGACGCAGTAGGTCGTTCTGCTGTAGCGATAGATACAGACGCAGTAGGTCGTTCTGCTGTAGCGATAGATACAGACGCAGCAGGCGCAGCAGGTCGTTCTGCTGTAGCGATAGATACAGACGCAGTAGGTCGTTCTGCTGTAGCGATAGATACAGACGCAGTAGGTCGTTCTGCTGTAGCGATAGATACAGACGCAGTAGGTCGTTCTGCTGTAGCGATAGATACAGACGCAGCAGGCGCAACAGGTCGTTCTGCTGTAGCGATAGATACAGACGCAGTAGGTTGTTCTGCTGTAGTGATAGATACAGACGCAGCAGGCGCAGCAGGTCGTTCTGCTGTAGCGATAGATACAGACGCAGCAGGCGCAGTAGGTCGTTCTGCTGTAGCGATAGACACAGACGCAGCAGGCGCAGCAGGTCGTTCTGCTGTAGCGATAGATACAGACGCAGTAGGTCGTTCTGCTGTAGCGATAGATACAGACGCAGCAGGTCATTCTGCTGTAGCGATAGACACAGACGCAGCAGATCGTTCTGCTGTAGCGATAGATACAGACGCAGCAGGCGCAGTAGGTTGTTCTGCTGTAGTGATAGATACAGACGCAGCAGGCGCAGCAGGTCGTTCTGCTGTAGCGATAGATACAGACGCAGCAGGCGCAGCAAGTCGTTCTGCTGTAGCGATAGATACAGACGCAGCAGGTCATTCTGCTGTAGCGATAGACACAGCCGCAGCAGATCGTTCTGCTGTAGCGATAGATACAGACGCAGCAGGCGCAGTAGGTCGTTCTGCTGTAGCGATAGACACAGACGCAGCAGGCGCAGTAGGTTGTTCTGCTGTAGCGATAGACACAGACGCAGCAGGCGCAGTAGGTCGTTCTGCTGTAGCGATAGACACAGACGCAGCAGGCGCAGTAGGTTGTTCTGCTGTAGCGATAGATACAGACGCAGCAGGTCGTTCTGCTGTAGCGATAGATACAGACGCAGCAGGCGCAGTAGGTTGTTCTGCTGTAGCGATAGACACAGACGCAGCAGGCGCAGTAGGTTGTTCTGCTGTAGCGATAGACACAGACGCAGCAGGTCGTTCTGCTGTAGCGATAGACACAGACGCAGCAGGCGCAGTAGGTTCTTCTGCTGTAGCGATAGATACAGACGCAGCAGGTCGTTCTGCTGTAGCGATAGATACAGACGCAGCAGGTCGTTCTGCTGTAGCGATAGATACAGACGCAGCAGGCGCAGCAGGTCGTTCTGCTGTAGCGATAGACACAGACGCAGCAGGCGCAGTAGGTTGTTCTGCTGTAGCGATAGATACAGACGCAGCAGGCGCAGTAGGTCGTTCTGCTGTAGCGATAGACACAGACGCAGCAGGCGCAGTAGGTTGTTCTGCTGTAGCGATAGATACAGACGCAGCAGGTCGTTCTGCTGTAGCGATAGATACAGACGCAGCAGGCTCAGTAGGTCGTTCTGCTGTAGCAATAGACACAGACGCAGCAGGCGCTTCTGCTGTAGCGATAGATACAGACGCAGCAGGCGCAGTAGGTTGTTCTGCTGTAGCGATAGATACAGACGCAGCAGGCGCAGTAGGTCGTTCTGCTGTAGCAATAGACACAGACGCAGCAGGCGCAGTAGGTCGTTCTGCTGTAGCAATAGACACAGACGCAGCAGGCGCAGTAGGTTGTTCTGCTCTAGCGATAGACACAGACGCAGCAGGCGCAGTAGGTTGTTCTGCTCTAGCGATAGATACAGACGCAGCAGGTGCTTCTGCTGTAGCGATAGATACAGACGCAGCAGGCGCAGTAGGTTGTTCTGCTGTAGCGATAGATACAGACGCAGCAGGCGCAGTAGATCGTTCTGCTCTAGCAATAGATACAGACGCAGCAGGCGCAGCAGGTCGTTCTGCTGTAGCGATAAACACAGACGCAGCAGGCGCAGTAGGTCGTTCTGCTGTAGCGATAGATACAGACGCAGCAGGCGCAGTAGGTCGTTCTGCTGTAGCGATAGATACAGACGCAGCAGGTGCAGTAGGTTGTTCTGCTGTAGCGATAGATACAGACGCAGCAGGCGCAGTATGTCGTTCTGCTGTAGCGATAGATACAGACGCAGCAGGTCGTTCTGCTGTAGTGATAGATACAGACGCAGCAGGTCGTTCTGCTGTAGCGATAGACACAGACGCAGCAGGCGCAGTAGGTCGTTCTGCTGTAGCAATAGACACAGACGCAGCAGGCGCAGTAGGTCGTTCTGCTGTAGCGACAGACACAGACGCAACAGGCGCAGTAGGTAGTTCGCAGCAGGTGCAGTAGGTCGTTCTGCTGTAGCGACAGACACAGACGCAGCAGGCGCAGTAGGTCGATCGCAGCAGGTGCAGTAGGTTGTTCTGCTGTAGCGATAGATACAGACGCAGCAGGCGCAGTAGATCGTTCTGCTGTAGCGATAGATACAGACGCAGCAGGCGCAGTATGTCGTTCTGCTGTAGCGATAGATACAGACGCAGCAGGCGCAGTAGGTCGTTCTGCTGTAGCGATAGACACAGACGCAGCAGGCGCAGTAGGTCGTTCTGCTGTAGCGATAGATACAGACGCAGCAGGTCGTTCTGCTGTAGCGATAGACACAGACGCAGCAGGCGCAGTAGGTCGTTCTGCTGTAGCGATAGACACAGACGCAGCAGGCGCAGTAGGTCGTTCTGCTGTAGCGATAGACACAGACGCAGCAGGCGCAGTAGGTCGTTCTGCTGTAGCGACAGACACAGACGCAACAGGCGCAGTAGGTCGTTCGCAGCAGGTGCAGTAGGTCGTTCTGCTGTAGCGACAGACACAGACGCAGCAGGCGCAGTAGGTCGATCGCAGCAGGTGCAGTAGGTCGTTCTGCTGTAGCGACAGACACAGACGCAGCAGGCGCAGTAGGTTGTTCTGCTGTAGCGACAGATGAACAGAGATCATACAGTTCTACACCTGCCACAGTGGGGCAGCTGCGGCTGCAAAGTGCCAAACTGTTGTGTTTAGAATGAGTCTGGTGTGTGTGTGAATGGTTGGTGGTGGTGGGAGGGGCCGATGGCACAGACTGGTTAATTCACTCCTGTCAGTGTGCCCCAGGGCAGCTGTGGCTACAGGAGTTTATCACCACAGAGTGTCCAATAAAGCGCTGTGTAAAAATTATGCATTATTTATAATTGTTATGATATTATTTTATATTTTATTTTGAGGGCGATAGTAGCTCAGTTGGTAGAGCATTGGCCTTTGAGCCTGAAGGTTGTGGGTTCGAGTCCATCATAAGACCTACTTCAAGACTCCCACTGATGTCTGCTGTCGTTGTGTCCTTGGGCAAGACACTTAACCCCACTTTGCCTGAAGCCCCAACTGAAAGATCTCAGCTCCTGTGGACTCAGCACCTGCAGGAGGATCAGTGAGGGGCTGGTGCTCTGTGGACTGGGTCCGACTGCCACCCCCCCGACCCAGACATGGACTAAGGGGAAGAAAATGGATGGATAAACATTAGTTCTGACCGGGCGAGCTATTGCCATGTATGTGTGTTGCTATGATGGTTGCTAAGGGATTTCCCCCCGATAACAAAGGCCTCTGATTGGGCAATATATATGTCTCATCTATTACATTTACAAAGACAAATCACAATACAAACTCCAGGATCGTAGAGAGCACCAGTTACTGAGCTCCAGGAGTTTCCTTTTCAATTTAAGTTCAGAGTAGCCAGAGCAAAACTGGAGCAAAACTTTGTCCATAGCGCCTTTCACAGACCAGAGTCACAAAGCGCTGTACGATTGTTGTGGCATTTGAGAGATGGGAGAAGGTTAGCATTGTCCATCTATATACAGTCCATGGTATGTATCCTTGTTTTTTCTACGATTTTTCTAAAAAAGTAAACATTATATTCTGCGCTAAAGGGGCTTTTTTCAAATCAATGTGTCGTCACCAGAAATGTGACGGCTTTATAATCCGCTCCGCTCCATGAACCATAAAAATACGTCACCCACAGCTTAATCCTATGAACAACCTCCATAACTTTTAAAATACATAAAACTGCAGTTCACTCGTCGGCCACCGGGGTCATCCGCTGGACGTTTTATGGCAAAGTCTTTCATCTCTGCAGACCACACACTGCTGCTGGAGATGGAGCGTAAAATATTATGGAATCTTGGAAGCATTAAATGTCACAAATAATTATGAGGAAAGCCATATATTACGTAGAAAACTGTGCAAGACTTTTCACAGATCATCAGTTTTGGTCTCAATGCTGCGATGGTCTGTTGTCATAACACGAGGCTTACATTTCTAACTAAAAAGTTATGAAACTCTGCCTCTCCATGGGCCTGACTCTGAGTCCCAGCAGGAGGCCAGTCCCTGTGCTCCTCAGAGTCCCAGCAGGAGGCCAGTCCCTGTGCTCCTCAGAGTCCCAGCAGGAGGCCAGTCCCTGTGCTCCTCAGAGTCCCAGCAGGAGGCCAGTCCCTGTGCTCCTCAGAGTCCCAGCAGGAGGCCAGTCCCTGTGCTCCTCATAGTCCCAGCAGGAGGCCAGTCCCTGTGCTCCTCAGAGTCTCAGCAGGAGGCCAGTCCCTGTGCTCCTCAGAGTCCCAGCAGGAGTCCAGTCCCTGTGC
>OZ035838.1:1613373-1633373 GCA_964034765.1 Knipowitschia caucasica | reverse complement strand
GCTGTATTGTGGCTGTATCGTGGCTGTATCGCAGCTGTATCCCGTCAGTATCACGGCTGTCTCGTGGCTGTATCGCGGCTGTATCCCGTCAGTACCACGGCTGTATCGCGGCTGTATTGTGGCTGTATCCCGTCAGTATCACGGCTGTATCGTGGCTGTATCGCGGCTGTATTGCGGCTGTATTGCGGCTGTATTGTGGCTGTATCGTGGCTGTATCGCAGCTGTATCCCGTCAGTATCACGGCTGTCTCGTGGCTGTATCGTGGCTGTATCGCGGCTGTATCCCGTCAGTATCACGGCTGTATCGCGGCTGTATTGTGGCTGTATCGTGGCTGTATCGCGGCTGTATTCCGTCAGTATCACGGCTGTATCGTGGCTGTATCACGGCTGTATCGCGGCTGTATCCCGTCAGTATCACGGCTGTATCGCGGCTGTATTGCGGCTGTATTGCGGCTGTAGCAGACAGGACGTGTGAGTGTCAGTATCAGTGTGTGTCCAGGAGCAGCACACACCAGGAAGTCTGAGTCTAGACAAAACAATGGCAGAGTTTGGGAAAGAATCAAAGCAGCTCAGAAACTCAGATACGTCTAAACCAGGGCTGCGAACCCATGTTGGTCGGGAAAAAGTGTTTGAGGCTCATCTTGGCGTCTGTGGATATTTTCAAATGCATTATTTACAACATGATTATATGAATTCATTGAGATCAGAGATGATTTTCTTCTACAAAACTAGTCCAGTTACTGTGTGTTTGAACTGTATTAAATGTATTATGTGGTTTTTTGGAAAGTTAGTTTGAAATAAGCCATGGAACGTGTCTGTCTCCTTGTGTGTGTGTGTGCGTCTGTGTGTGAGTGTGTATCTATGTGTGTGTGTCTGTGTGTGTGTTCAGGACGTCAAAGCGGTTTACAGATGTGGGCATCAGTCTCTCACTCCACACAGAGATGGGAGGGGCCAGTACAGCAGGCACAGACATATTGTACATGTTTTTAGTGGTAGGAGAAACCGGAGTACCCGGAGGAAACCTAACCAGACACAGGGAGTACATGCAAACTCCACTCAGAACCCTGTTCTGATCCGGATTCGAACCCAGGACCTTCTTGCTGAGAAGTGAGAGTGCTAACCACTCAGCCACCTGTCCTGGTAACGAAGATCCAGTTGCTGCATAATATAATATGTACCTGTGTTTATTATTGATTGGGACAATGCCTCAGGGAGAGGAACCATAGACGGCGAGACATCTGAGAAATGCATCCCAACAATATACAGCAACTGAGCAGTAAATAAACACTTACACCGGGATGTACCAACAGACCCACCAAAAGATACAATTAGTAATGGCTTCAAGAAGAAACAGTTGTAAAACAAGACTGGGTCCAAGACAATGAAAGACGGAGACCAGACTACACAGTAACTGACCTAAACCAGAGGAAAACACAGGTATCATTTTATAAAACATAAAACATGTGTAATATACTTTCTACTGTATAAGCATTGAGGCCCATGTCTGGTGGACCTGTATCACGGCTGTATCACGGCTGTATCACGGCTGTATCGCGGCTGTATTGTGGCTGTATCGTGGCTGTATCACGGCTGTATCGCGGCTGTATCACGGCTGTATCGCGGCTGTATCGTGGCTGTATCGTGGCTGTATCGTGGCTGTATCGCGGCTGTATCGTGGCTGTATCGTGGCTGTATCGTGGCTGTATTGTGGCTGTATTGTGGCTGTATCCCGTCAGTATCGTGGCTGTATTGCGGCTGTATCGCAGCTGTATTGTGGCTGTATTGTGGCTGTATCCCGTCAGTATCACGGCTGTATCGCGGCTGTATCGTGGCTGTATCGTGGCTGTATTGTGGCTGTATCCCGTCAGTATCACAGCTGTATCGTGGCTGTATCGCGGCTGTATCGCGGCTGTATTGCGGCTGTATTGTGGCTGTATCGTGGCTGTATCGCGGCTGTATCCCGTCAGTATCACGGCTGTCTCGTGGCTGTATCGTGGCTGTATCGCGGCTGTATCCCGTCAGTATCACGGCTGTATCGTGGCTGTATCGCGGCTGTATTGTGGCTGTATTGTGGCTGTATCGCGGCTGTATCCCGTCAGTATCACGGCTGTATCGTGGCTGTATCACGGCTGTATCGCGGCTGTATTGTGGCTGTATCGTGGCTGTATCGCGGCTGTATTCCGTCAGTATCACGGCTGTATCGTGGCTGTATCACGGCTGTATCGCGGCTGTATCCCGTCAGTATCACGGCTGTATCGTGGCTGTATCGCGGCTGTATCGCGGCTGTATTGCGGCTGTAACGCGGCTGTAGCAGACAGGACGTGTGAGTGTCAGTATCAGTGTGTGTCCAGGAGCAGCACACACCAGGAAGTCTGAGTCTAGACAAAACAATGGCAGAGTTTGGGAAAGAATCAAAGCAGCTCAGAAACTCAGATACGTCTAAACCAGGGCTGCGAACCCATGTTGGTCGGGAAAAAGTGTTTGAGGCTCATCTTGGCGTCTGTGGATATTTTCAAATGCATTATTTACAACATGATTATATGAATTCATTGAGATCAGAGATGATTTTCTTCTACAAAACTAGTCCAGTTACTGTGTGTTTGAACTGTATTAAATGTATTATGTGGTTTTTTGGAAAGTTAGTTTGAAATAAGCCATGGAACGTGTCTGTCTCCTTGTGTGTGTGTGTGCGTCTGTGTGTGAGTGTGTATCTATGTGTGTGTGTCTGTGTGTGTGTTCAGGACGTCTTTGTGTCCACAGCATAATCGGTCAACACAAAAAGCACAAACATTAATAACAACTATTTCTCTGCACTTCCACATTTTTATTTTGAAATCCCAAACAGTGACATCATGAGGTCAGAGGTCGGAGGTCAGAGGTCAGGGGTCAAGGGTCAGGGAAACCACTTTTATGAAGCGATCCAACTCTGGGCAGCTTCTTCAAACCCCAAAGTAGCAGCGAAAGGTTCTTTATTGAATCTCCTGGAGCAGAGCAACGACCCCAAATGAAAACACACGGCTCTGAGCTCGCGTCCCTCAAACAAATGTGTTCGTAATAAAACACAGACCGACCACTTCTTTGCCAAAACTTTACAATAAGAATATTGTACGGTAAAGGTCAAACTGGGGTCAATTTTTCCAACAGAAGAGTCACATTTTGAGCAGAAATCAGACCAAAATATGTTGTTATTAAAAAGCATGATGTCTTTTGCTCGAAGCCCAGTGTCAAAAACAACTCAAAACTGAACTCAAGTGAAAGTCCTGGATGTTAGAGGTACTGTAGCAGAGTTCTATTCCCACTTATGAATAATTATCCTTATACAATCCAGACTCTAGACCAGACTCTAGACCAGACTCTAGACCAGACTCTAGACCAGACTCTAGACCAGACTCAAACTGAGCAAACTGGGAAAAGAGTCACTGCTGCACCTGGTGTTCCTAGAGGTCTCCCATCGGTACTGACAAGACCTGTCCTGCTTAGAGGTCTCCCATCACAGTTCTAACGAGACCCTCTTCTGCTTACAGGTCTCCCATCACAGTATTAACAAGGCCCTGTCCTGCTTAGAGGTCTCCCATCCCGGTACTAACAAGGCCCTGTCCTGCTTAGAGGTCTCCCATCACGGTACAAACAAGGCTCTGTCGTGCTTAGCTTAGGGATCAGGCTTTACCCGGGTTAACTAAACACATTTAGTCTATGGCACACGGTAAAGAACCGTATCTATGGTTTGGTGGAGAGGGAGGGGAGGGGGGAGTGGTTTGGTTGAGAGGGGGGGGGGGGGGGGGGGGGGGAGTGGTTTGGTTGAGAGGGAGGGGAGGGGGGGAGTGGCTTGGTGGAGAGGGGGGGGGGGGGTGTGTGGTTTTGGAGACGGTGCTATGGCTAAGCTAACAAAATGGCTCACTGCACCTTTAAGCCTTGAAAAAAGAATAACCAAATTTAACAAAGTGGAACTGCCTGTATGTTTTGTGTTGGATGCAGTGGACATTTTGTGGTTGTACTTGGGGCATGAATTGTATTGTCCGTCTGTCGCGGTTTGCCAGGCCTTTAAATAATGAAAATAAAAACAATAAAATGTATAAAAAAGAGAAGGAAGCAACGCTCACCGTCGTCGAGGTACATCTGGTCCAGCTCCTGCGGCTCCTGCTTGATGCTGACGGCCTGCGGGTCCCGGGGTCTGTCTTCGGGCGGGGGCTGGGGGGTGGGGCTGGGCTCGGGCTGCAGACCGGTGGGGAACCCCTCGGCACTGGGACTGGGACTAGGACTGGGACTGGGACTGGAGGCGAAGCGGGTCTCCTGAATGACCGGCAGGCTGAGCGTGGTGGCGCTCGGGGACAGGCTGGGCGAGGCCGGGGGGAGGGGCGGCGGGGGAGGTTTGAGGGTGATCCGCTGGGGAGGGGGGGCGGAGGGGAAGGGGGGGCCGCTGAGGATGATGGGAGTCAGGGCGGGAGTCGGGAAGTACGGTTTGGGATGAAGAGGGAGGGGGGGGCAGACCAGGGAGCCGTCGAAGTCGTCCCGGGGCTCGGTCTTTATGGTCGGGACTGAGGAGAGAGAGAGGTTCTTAAGTCCCAAATGAACTGTATCAATAAACATCTATAATCAAAGCACTGATATGATTTTGGTTTAATAAAAAACTTTTTTGGACAGTGAAAGACATTTCACATGACATACTGTCTCAGCATTGTCCATCCATCCATTTTCTTCCCCTTAATCCATGTCTGGGTCGGGGGGTGGCAGTCAGAGCTGCACCCAGTCACAGAGCACCAGCCCCTCACTGATCCTCCTGCAGGTGCTGAGTCCACAGGAGCTGAGATCTTTCAGTGGGAGCTTCAGGCAAAGTGGGGTTAAGTGTATTGCCCAAGGACACAACAAGAGCAGTCATCAGTGGGAGTCGTGGAGTAGGTCTTACGGTGGGCTCGAACCCACAACCTTCAGGCTCAAAGGCCAATGCTCTACCAACTGAGCCACTGTCGCAAAAAAAGTAAAAAAAAAACAAAAAAACACCTCCAGGAATGTTAGTGATTGAACAATGTTGTAAAATAGGTAAAAATCTGTGTTTTTTCTCAATATTGCTCCGAAACAATTCACAACATCAAACAGATGCACCTCTTCATATGTGCCAAAATGCCTGTGTGACGCTGTTGAATGCTACATGTACACAGTTGGGCGAGGCTAAACAAGGAGCACGAAAAATTATACAAGAGCTCATGTAAAAGTCGATTTATCGCGATATGAATGTGTTCAGAATTACATCCATAAAGCTCCCGGTTATGAACACGCCCTCTTTGGTCCTAACTCACTATGGTCTTCCTAACTCACTATGGTCTTCCAAACTCACTATGGTCTTCCTAACTCACTATGGTCTTCCTAACTCACTATGGTCTTCCTAACTCACTATGGTCTTCCTAACTCACTATGGTCTTCCTAACTCACTATGGTCTTCCTAACTCACTATGGTCTTATTCTGTTTCTAAAGGTTTGACTTTTTGTTTCATTTTTAAAACTGAAATTCAATTATTGCCATTTTCTGTTGCTTGGGATCAAACTTTCTGACGGTTATAACCTGTTTTTCAAGGTGCTGATCTTGAACTGGTCCTGGACTGGTCCTGGACTGGTCTTGGACTGGTCCTGGACTGGTCCTGGACTTGGTGTGAACTGGTTCTGATTCTGAGCCAAGTCCACTGGGTTTTCCACCAGAGAAGGACCAGTGCAGTTAGCATTAGCTCTGTAGCATGATCCTTTCAACAACAGTTTTTACCGTTAAATGAACAGTTTTATATGAACACTTAGTAAAAGAGAGTAAATGTAAAAAGTGAAACAAATGATTTACTTTTAATAACGTGGTGGAAAAGAGAAATCACTAAATATGTCTTAATTGCTGCGTGTTGCGTTGGCGAAGCTCCAGGCGGTTGATGAATAGCCGCAGTGAGCCTGAAACAGTGACTTGGACGTGGTGTTGTGGTGATCGCTGCTACTTTGAAAAGACTCCAAACCCATAAAAGCTCTGAGTCATCCACATGAGAAACTTCCAGCGGTTCTGACACTAAAAGTCCTGTTTGAGTTGGAATTACGATCGTGTCAATTCTCCAAAACGTGTCTCTCTGTGCAATAGTCGCAGCAGCAGGAGCCACATGTGGGACCGGACTCAGATGATTCTACAGCAGCACACAGACTCCTGACAGAACAGGTGAAGAACCACAGTTTATATCAGAGTTTCTGCTTCAAACTGTGTGAAACGATACAAATAAACTATACATAATGATTATATTGTTTGGTTAAAGCCCATTTTATGAGCTCTGCAGTCGTAACACATGGAAAGAAAGGAAATACATTTATGTGCAAGTAATAACAAATGTGCCTCTAATTTAGTTTTGGGAATTTCTCCAGTTTTCTCCAGATTTTCCTAAATTAAGTTCTCAGAGGTCTCCCATCAGAGTCATAACAAGAACCTGCCCTGCTTTGCTTTTGAGGTAAGACATGATCAGGCTTTGACATGCAAGCAGCGTCAGTCTAGACACATGTAACTTGTAGAGGTCAATAAATCACCTGTAAATATATATCAATCTATTTTGGTCACAGTGCCAACCAATCAGACCAATTCTTGTGTTTCATGAACCTGCCTGTAGGGGGCGCATGAGCAGAGGTGGGACAGTGTTGCTCCATGTAAAACCATGTAAAGTCTGTTTTGGAGTCAAAGGCTCTCCTCCTGTGCGGTCTACGGCTGTTGGAACAGTCTTAATCGGGGACACTCAATTCTAAGGCAGCACTAACAAATATTTATCAAAAGAGTCTTGATTTCGGGCATTTTTGGAAAAAAGAAAAATAAATCACTCGTGTTTCATTGGGGTGGCCTGCAGGGGGCGCTTATCTGGGAAAGCCTTGATCCACCTCCGCCTCATTCCAGTGATCTTTTCAAAGTGTCCTCCTTTATATGAGACCACAGTTGGAACATGAACAAACTCTGTCTTTCTCTATTTGTGCGGTTGCTACAAACGTACACCGCATACAAAGATGGTGTTTTGACAGCGCTTCTTCTTCTACTATATCTCTGTGTATAAACCACTTCTTCTTCTGCTATATCTCCGTGTATAAACCACTTCTTCTTCTACTATATCTCCGTGTATAAACCACTTCTTCTTCTGCTATATCTCCGTGTATAAACCACTTCTTCTTCTACTATATCTCCGTGTATAAACCACTTCTTCTTCTGCTATATCTCCGTGTATAAACCACTTCTTCTTCTACTATATCTCCGTGTATAAACCACTTCTTCTTCTACTATATCTCCGTGTATAAACCCGGCAGACTGCAGCGCCAGGATACATCACGTCCTGTACTACGTTTGTTATTCACCACTGCCCTGACGTCAGATGGAACCCAAGAATAATGATCATTTTTTAGAGTGAAAAGGGGGATTCAATTTGTGTTTTTCCCCTTTCTTTCTTTTACAAATACACACCTTCAAATAAATTCTGTATATGAAAAGTTCATTTGCAAAAACAGATAAGTGACATTACACAAATATCAAAAAGGCTAAAAACTGTTTTAAGGTATAATTGTATTGTATTTCAGTGTCAGACATAAACACTTTCATTCCTTCTTCAGCAAATTATTTCACATTTACTGCCACAGTGCAAAGAAAAAAAAAAAAAAAAAATCTGAGGAAATAAGGTCTTGAATCGAGTTCTTTTTAATCTTGTTTAATTTAAGTACTCTGTCTTAAAACAAGATTTGCCAATGGAACAATTTACCTGTCCCATTTGCAAATATTGTTTTAAGGCAGTCAGAATGTGCTCAAATAAGATACATTTTGCTAAATTTAAGAAACTTTTGACTTTTTTTCGCAGTGCAAAAACAAAACACGTCTGTTTAGGAAAGGACCTCTTCTGATCTGTAAACATAACTTGAATTCACAAGAGTAAAACATGCAAATTAACCAAATATATCTGAGAAAAGGCTGAAAATGAAAGCTGGGGACAAAAACAGGAAGTGAAATTGAGTCGATGTAATGACCAGCCGTGGGGATGTATCAAAGACTGTTGCAGAAGCAAACTGGGGAGCTGTGGTCTGTGGATTCGTCACATGCACAAAGTTTGAAAAAAGACCATTTAGACAGAAGGGACGAGGGGGACGTGTTTGTGCAACGTGTGCTAGACGTTCCTGGTATTTCAGCCGGAGCTAAAACCCACTCCAGTCTTGTTTCCGACGGGGAAGCCTGTATTTTTTGCACTTCTGTCTCTTCCAATACCTTCCTGATTCTGAAGTTGAGTCAAATCCGCCGAGCTGTTTACCCAAAAGTTTCAACAACCTCTCAGTCCCAACGCCACCCTCCGGATTCTAACCACCAGCGCCACGCCGAGCTCTGTACACACGTTTTGCCAGATGACGCCAAACCACTATGTTTTCCCTGCATTTCTCCTAAACACTGACCCGCAGAGGACTTTTGGGACCACAGCCTCTGCTCTGTCTCTCCGTCCACAACACAATGCTTCACTTTAGGACAGCAGTCGCCCGTGGGCTGGGTCCAGATGAGTCATGAGGCTTTGAACCACCCACTCCAAAACCCGCGCCAATTACTTTTTCATACGTTTTCGAGCTGCTGTTATATTTAGCTTGGACCCAGTTTCTCTATTGAAAGCACAGGCCGTTCCCATGTCCTCCGGTCCCTCCGTCACACCCAGTGCCGTTGCAGCCAGGTCTGAAATGATCCTGTTTTTTATTGAGGGTTCCCTGAATAATGGCATGGCTTTGTTCCTCCCTGAGAAACCACCAGACAGAGGGTAAAACAGTCGGGTTGGACGCCGCGGAGGGTAAGAAAACTAAATAAAGTCTGATCAGAGACTGTAAACACATGGACAATGCTAACCCGCTAGCTCAGTGTAGCTCAAAAGGGCTAATATTGCTAATGGACAGGTTTTGCTTCAACTCCTACTGACTTTAATTAAAAAGTAAACTCCTCCAGCTCACTAACCATTTGTGTCACACAGAAGATCGACAAATTACATTCATTCTCAGGGTTAGGGTTGGCTTTCCTACGGGGCAAAACATTGTCAGAATAAATGCCCATATAAGGAAATTGGTTCCGGCTAACTAAAGTTCACATTAGCTTCTTCCAAGGCTATGCTGACGGCTCTCAGTCAGTCCAATATATACGGAGAGGGAGGGGAGGGGGAGTGGTTTAGTGGAGAGGGAGGGGGAGGGCGGAGTGGCTTGGTGGAGAGGGGAGGGGAGGGGGGAGTGGCTTGGTGGAGAGGGGAGGGGAGGGGGGAGTGGTTTAGTGGAGAGGGAGGGGAGGGGGGAGTGGCTTGGTGGAGAGGGGAGGGGAGGGGGGAGTGGCTTGGTGGAGAGGGGAGGGGAGGGGGGAGTGGCTTGGTGGAGAGGGGAGGGGAGGGGGGAGTGGTTTGGTGGAGAGGGGGGGGGGATTTGTGTTTGAGCTGGTGCTACGGCTAAGCTAACAACATGACTGACCGGAGGCTGGGACGTAGGTGAAGCGCTGGTACTGGCTGCGTTTGCGTTTCCCGGTGCAAACGTAGAAGTTGACGTGAACCGGAGCAGACAGTCTCTGGTTTTTGTACGGAGGGACTTCCACCACCAGCGTGTTCTGAGGAGACAGAAGCAGTCGATATCAGAGAAGAAGAACAGAATCAACAGGAAGCTCACAATAACAGCCCATCACAACTGAGTGTCCAAACTGAGGCCCGCGAACCGACGGTGTCATGTTCTGTGGCCCTCTACCTAAAGTAGTCTTTGGGATCACAGTGTCATCCAGCCAACTTCAACTTGTTTTTTGTATAGCTAAGAACCTCTGTAATTCAGCCGTTAACTTTATTTGCATTTACTAACATCTGTTTTTAAGTGTGCTTTGATTCCGCTTATGGTTAAAATGTATCTGGTAAATCTGAGATTGTGAAATTACTGTAGGTTCTTTACAATCACACATTTGTTCTGGATTCCTCCTGGACTCTTCACTTGAGAGGTGTTTCAGGCATGTCCCGCCAGGAGGAGACCAGAGGAAGGCCAAGAGGAAACCCAGAGGAAGACCAGAGAAAGACCAGATGAAGACCAGAGGAAGACCAGAGAAAGACCAGATGAAGACCAGAGGAAGACCAAAGGAAGACCAGGAGTAGACCAGAGAAAGACCAGAGGAGGACCAGAGGAGGACCAGGGGTAGACCAGCGAAAGACCAGAGGAAGACCAGGAGTAGACCAGAGAAAGACCAGATGAAGACCAGAGGAAGACCAGAGAAAGACCAGATGAAGACCAGATGAAGACCAGAGGAAGACCAGAGGAAGACCAGAGGAAGCCCAGAGGAAGACCAGAGAAAGACCAGAGGAAGACCAGGGGTAGACCAGAGAAAGACCAGATGAAGACCAGAGGAAGACCAGAGAAAGACCAGAGGAAGACCAGGGTAGACCAGAGGAAGACCAGGGGTAGACCAGAGGAAGACCAAAGGAAGACCAGAGAGAGACCAGAGGAGGACCAGAGGAGGACCAGGGGTAGACCAGAGAAAGACCAGAGGAAGACCAGGAGTAGACCAGAGGAAGACCAGGGGTAGACCAGAGAAAGACCAGATGAAGACCAAAGGAAGACCAGAGAAAGACCAGATGAAGACCAGATGAAGACCAGAGGAAGACCAGAGGAAGGCAAGAGGAAGCCCAGATGAAGACCAGAGGAAGACCAGAGGAAGACCTGAGGAAGACCTGAGGAAGCCCAGATGAAGACCAGAGGAAGCCCAGAGGAAGACCAGAGGAAGACCAGAGAAGGACCAGATGAAAACCAGATGAAGACCAGAGGAAGACCAGAGGAAGAACAGCGGAAGCCCAGAGGAAGGCCAAGAGGAAGCGCAGATGAAGACCAGAGGAAGACCAGAGGAAGACCATAGAAAGACCAGAGGAAGCCCAGAGGAAGACCATAGAAAGACCAGAGGAAGCCCAGAGGAAGACCAGAGGAAGACCAGAGGAAGACAATAGAAAGACCAGAGGAAGCCCAGAGGAAGACCATAGAAAGACCAGAGGAAGCCCAGAGAAAGACCAGAGGAAGACCAGAGGAAGCCCAGAGGAAGCCCAGAGGAAGCCCAGAGGAAGACCAGAGGAAGCCCAGAGGAAGACCAGAGGAAGACCAGAGGAAAGCAATTTTTGTCCTTTTTTACCGTTGATATCATTTAACATTCTTAAATATAAAAACAAATACAATCATTATTCATGGCCCAAAATAATGCAACTTATTTCTTCTTTGAGACTGCATCCTTTTGCTAAAGTCAGAGATTTTATTTTATTTTTATTATTGTTCATTTCTCTGTGTGCTCCTCAGTCTATAACTTATGCTGCAACACTGACATTTCACTGTGGGACGAAGCAAGTATCTCTTCATATTAAAGCTGCACTAACTGACTTTGGGATTTTGAAGCCGTGGACTCGCTGGCCTCTCTCTTTCTGCTCCCCTCCCCGCACCCACGAAGCTATCGCCCCCACACACACCCACTGTTGGGACGGAGCTAGCGTCTCCCAATATGGATAATACATGGACATGGATTTGCACGTGGATGGCGTGACCACAGAACGATAGAACCGGGAAGTGCAGAGGAACGAGACTTTCTTTTGGATGGCTGTCTCGCTGTGTAAGCAGTAACCGGTGATGAAGACGAGGAAGTTTCAGGTTAGCTCCGCTTGTTGTGCTAACTCAGCTGTCTGTGCTAACGGACCTGTAGATTTCTCACGAAAGTGGGGGCCTGTGGTCCGCTGTGATTGGTTACAATCTGCGACCCGAAACACATCTCTTCCTTGTTTCATCAAAACTCGATCTAAATTATAATGTCAGACCAGCACAAATCTGCGCTAATTATTCTTCAAAAGGACGTTTATCCCACTGCACTACACGGACATGGATAGCACTTTCTTAATGAATACAAGAATAAAGTCAGTTAATGTTAAAAATGCACTGGATAACAACCTTTTGTCACTTTTCTCCGAGTGAGGCTGTTAAAACGTGTGACATCACTGCAGTATAAATTTACAGGAAAAAAAATCCCAAATCAAACTCTATACTTCTTGTTTTTTCATCTTTCTTCCCCTTTTCATGTGTGTGACAGGACGATGATTGTTGCAAATGTAAGTGTGATCCATGATGTATTGTCCATAATTGAAATGAATAGATATATTTCTTTGTTTTTCTTCTTGCTCCTGAAAACACGACCCAACACAAAGACACGCTGTTCTCTTTAAGAAGCCGCTCGTCCGTCTTTGACAGCGGAGCCGAGGCCAAGCTGCAAATCAGAAGAACGAGGCCCGGGAGCTGCTGAGGTCTGCGGAGACACGAGCGCAGGTCACGTCCTGGATTCACATAAATCTGAGACCGCCGAGAGTGAGCCGTGTGTCTGCAGAGAGGATCTTCGGAGGCCGCGGTGACATACGCAGGACTGCAGACGGTTCAGCGCGATCGAAGCCAGATGCTCACGGCCTCCTGCGTCTGGGCTTTTATTTCACCGGACTCAAACATGTCAAGGAGAAATATTTGAAGAAAGAAACAATGTATTTTCACAGCGTGTCTCGGGGTTTGGTCCAGAACCCAGAGCCAGCACAGAGTGGACACGGACACTTGTTCGAGAAGGCGGCGTAGAGACTTATCTGAAGAGGTTATTTGGAAAAACAGATATCGCGGTTTTAAAAGTTTGTCAAAAAGTAGTGTTCCTCTCGTTACAATCTTCAACATGGTGTTGAAAAGAATTTGCTCAAGAAGGGGTGAGACTTTATACGTATGGCACTAAAATATATCTGGCTTTTTAACAAACTATTTGCTAAAGAGAAAATGTGAAGCCTTTTCGATATTGTTCTAATGACACTAATCACACAACAGTCGTCACAGAAGACTTCACAAAGTTTGCGATTCATCAACAACTGTTTCACAAATCAAACAGTGTGAACACAGGAAATGCAATAATAATAAACCATGGATCTATAATAAAAACTGGATAGAGTATACTGTAACTAGCTTATAGCTGTCCCACTCATGGCCACAGGGGGCGCTGTGGTTCTACAGACTACATTCATGTAGAAATGCCCCATAGAACTCAATGTAAACTAAAACAGATCGACCTCAGCTGACAGAGAACCTGACAGAGAACCTGACAGAGAACCTGACAGAGAACCTGACAGAGAACCTGACAGAGAACCTGACAGAGAACCTACAGCTTTCATAAAGATCTGATTCTGTGGGGATTTTAGTGTCCCTTGTCGTACTGACCTTTTTTTTTTCTAAAATTCTCCAGTTTTCTATAAATCCAAACTTTACTGCAAAAAACTCCTCTGTGCACATGCATGAGAGCAACACACACGTATTTTGCGCAAAGCATCATGGGCGCTCGTTCACTGATCAGAACCGGGTGGACCAGATGCCCAAATATGGACGAGTTCCGCTAAACTCTTGGTGCCCGTGTACGTCCCACTGAGCACCATTCATTTTAACAGGACGCCATCTTGGATCAGCGGCGCTTGGTTGTAACCATAGACTGTATATTAACGGACAGTCACGCCTATTTCCGCCGTTTAAACTAATGTGCCAAAAATTGGGCTTTCATGGAGTGATTAAAAATGGCCGCGGGGGCTGGAAAATGTGAAAAAACACATCTGTGCATGCGTCAGCTGCACGAGCTCCATTCATTTAAACGAGTGACTTCTAAAGTCCACAGCGACTAAACTAGACTGGTCCAGAACACTCAGCATTGACACACATGTGGAACGGAGCTTTGGGCCAAGAAACAACTTTGGACCATCCTGTAAAGACGTTTTCCAGAGGTCAGAAGATGCTATATGTTAGCATTGGCTAATTCTTATTCCGGATCCACCCCCACAGGCCCAGGGTGGTACTGCAGCATGTCAGGGTCCACCCCCACAGGCCCGGGGTGGTACTGCAGCATGTCAGGGTCCACCCCCACAGGCCCGGGGTGGTACTGCAGCATGTCAGGGTCCACCCCCACAGGCCTGGGGTGGTACTGCAGCATGTCAGGGTCCACCCCCACAGGCCCGGGGTGGTACTGCAGCATGTCAGCGCACGTCATTTTGGCCACTTTTGAGCTGGGACCTGCCCCCACTGGTTGTAACAAACACAGAGGAGCCATTGGGCCACAGGGAGCGGGATGACCAATGTCCATTAGAGATAGGCCCACAATGAGAGAGGCTGTAGGACAGGACTGAGGTAAATGTATTCACTTCTTACTTATTTTTGTGGCAGCAGTAGAAGTAGAAGTAGCAGCAATAGCAACAGCAGCAGTAGCAGTATTAGTAGTAGCAGTAGCAGTGGCAGTAGCAGTATTAGTAGTAGTTGAAGTATTGCATTGCACTTTCAATCCGAGCAGCTGCATTTAATTCTAAAGACTCCAAATGTCACTTTTAGGTAAAATACTGCACTAGTGTGAAATCCTTCAGTTTTGACCAAATCTCTTGGAAATTAAAGACTCAACAATGTCTCCCTCAAAACGACCTCAGAGACACCGGGACCGATACCTCACTCGGACAGGAGCGAGGAGCGGGACCAGAACCGCCCCGTGAGGAGTGTAATCTGATGTATCCAGTTTAGAATGACTTATGGACCAATCCCAGCTGGAGAGAGGCCTCGGGGAACAGGAACTTAGTCAGAGAGAAGACAGAGAAACGCAGGAAAATGTAAAAAGGATTGTATTAGCGACGAGAAGCAACACAGAAGAGAAATGTTTGATTCTGTATTTACTTCAGAAAAGAACAAGTATAACAGTGGATGTGGCGGTCAGAGGAGACATCATGCTATGTCCCCTTTAAATATACTAAACCCGATTTATTTTCTAATGAGTTCATTAAAATGCTTATTACTACATACGAGTTGTATTATAATCCGTAATTTAATGTAAAACTGGAGCTCATTGATTCAGCTGTGGATGAACTCAGTAAAAAGTGCTGAGTAGAGACTTCCGCTCTCCTCCAATCTCAGAGCGAGGCTGCGTCCTCTAGCCTCTACAGCGCTGCTAAACACAGTAGCATGTTAGCATAAGTGGCTATAACTCCTCTGGATTCAACAGTTTTGTAAAGTCCTCTGAGATAAACTGCTTCACAAACATACATGTGATTGAAGTGAGCAGTGGCAGAACTTTCTCTCTCTGTAATCTCTTTGTCTTCCTTTGGTCTGAGGAGCAGGGAACCCTCACATCACACACTGAACCTTTAAAAACCTTTTCAACACATTTATAAAAACACAACATTCTCTGTCCTGAAGCTGGATCCACAGAAACACCCCCGATCGGGACCACCAGGATCTGTAATGAAGTCCTGACTGTGTCCAGGCCCAGTCTATGAACCGGACTCACGCTGCGGCTCACGGACCTGATGTTTAGCTAAACCCGGGTCTGACCCAGGAGCTGGTCTCCGGACGGAGATTTAGTTTCTGACCGACGGTAGATCACACACTTCTGAATTGTACTTTGGAGGATCATTAGGTCGAACTTTTCAACACAGATTCTTGTCTGGAGTTAAAAAAGCAATATTCTTCTTCCTCAGTGCAGCACGGAGCAGGCGCCGCGTCTGAAGGGTTCAGTTTGAGGATCTATAATTAAAACTATGGCACTAATATAGTTCATTATTTCTCCCAAAGTCAGTGGCACTAGAACTAAAAACATGCTGCTATTGCCACTGTTTCTTTGCCACTTTTTATTGTACATAACTATATCCTGCACAGACTTTTTAACCTTTAACATGTTTCACTCTTCTGTCTTTTACATAAATCTGACTGATTTTATCTTATCTTTCAAATGCAAGACACGCAAAACCCTGAGATCCCATCCTCGACTATGTAAGGGATAACGTATATTACGCAGGTCATTATTGGAAAATAAGTAGCTTCAGGGCGAAGCGGACCCCGACGCGCACTTCGCCCTGAAGCTACTTATTTTCCTCCGCAAATGTTCCTAAAATGTGCCGGTATCTACTGCCGGGTTTTTCGGGATTGCCTTTTCTCGCATTACATCAGTGTTTTTGTCATGAAAACGTTAACAGAAAATTCTGAAAATCTCTGTGCACTTGTGTGAAGAATGTACAGTATATGTATAATGTATTCTCCGATTAACATTTAATGGTGTTGATTGATTGGCATTTGCGTTTAATGAGCGTTAAAAGCTCCGGAGTGGCTGGAACTACTTGCGGAGTTATCCACGCATCTGAAAGACAAGCACAGAGTGCGTTGCCAAAGGGCAGCGGCCATTATTGTTTTGAGAGGTCCGTTATAGAAAATAATGACCGGTAGAACGTTTTGAAATTACATTCACATCAATGGTTCTCCTGCTGCTGTGAGGAGCTGTATAATAATTTAATATACCGTATGAATATTCTGTTTATAATACATGATGTTAGATTTTGTAATGATTTATTTTATTTTATGTATAGTTTATTTGGTTGGGACAGTACATGTTCATGAACACATCACTCTGGATTGTACCATGGGTTCATTTCCATTCGTTGTCCCACAGTCGCACTCACAAACACTCATTCACCCTGAACTATTGTGCATGTTTTTAGTGGTAGGGGAAACCGGAGCACCCGGAGGAAACCTACGCAGACACAGAAACAGGAAGAGGGTGAAGGCGGTAAACACATCCCATTGGTTCGTTGGAGATGAACGAATCCCATTGGTTTATTTTTATCGGTCCGCTCCAAAATATGTTTTATTAATCTTTGCAGACTATAGACATCTGGTCAATTCCATTACTATTTGAAAACACATGATACTTGATACTTTTAGGGTTTAGGGACGTTTTCCACAATGTTTAAAAAAAATGCGTCAGAAAAAACCATTGACTGCATGTTTAAAGCCAGAGTCAGACTGTTGAACGAGTACTTTCTGTGTGTTGGGAGTGACTTACAGATTTGGCGCTCTCTCTCTCCACTTTGGCCTCGCTCTCCCAAAGATGCTGTCCGTCTGAAACACACAGGTTTAAGTTTAATTGTGTGGCACAGTTCTAGTGTAGCCTCAGCTGTCAATCAAAGACGTGATAGATTAAGTATATCCAGCACATAAGCTTTTACACATTTTAAAGGAAAATAATATTATATTTATGGGTAAACTCACAAACGAACAAATGCAACGGACAGCAACGAAGAGGGGAGTGTGTGTGTGTGTGTGTGTGTGTGTGTGTATGTGTGTGTGGGTCTGTGTGTGTGTGTGGGTCTGTGTGTATGTATGTGGGTGTGTGTGTGTGCGTGTGTGTGTATGTGGGTTTGTGTGTGTGTAGGGGTCTGCGTGTGTGTGTGTGGGTGTGTGTGTATGTGTGAGTGTGTGTACTTTTTCATAATATATTGACGCTGTAAAAAAAAAACAAAAAACTTCCAATCTTGATATATTTGAAAAGTCTGAAAGTGAAAGTATGAATCTCTCTCATCAGTCTCTGACCTCACACGAAGTTTAATAGTTTCTATATTTGTAGAACTTTTACCATCTGTGATAAAAACAATTGGCTTTCAGAATGTTGTGATGTCATCTGAAACCCAGATATGATGTTATTGACACACACACACACACACACATATATATACAGTGCCTTGCGAAAGTATTCGGCCCCCTTAAACCTTTCAACATTTCGCCACATTTCAGTCTTCAAACAGATATAAAAATTTTAATTTTTTGTCATGAATCAACAACAAGTGGGACACAATCGTGAAGTGGAACGAAATTTATTGGATAATTTAAACTTTTTTAACAAATAAAAAACTGAAAAGTGAGGCGTGCAATATTATTGGGCCCCTTTACTTTCAGTGCAGCAAACTCAGTCCAGAAGTTCAGTGAGGATCTTTGAATGATCCAATGTTGTCCTAAATGACTGATGATGATAAATAGAATGCTCCTGTGTGTAATCAAGTCTCCGTATAAATGCACCTGCTCTTTGATAGTCTCAGGGTTCTGTTTAAAGCACAGAGAGAACCATGAAGACAAAGGAACACACCAGGCAGGTCCGAGATACTGTTGTGGAGAAGTTTAAAGCCGGATATGGATACAAAAAGATTTCCCAAGCTTTAAACATCTCAAGGAGCACTGTGCAAGAAATTATATTGAAATGGAAGGAGTATCAGACCACTGCAAATCTACCAAGACCCGGCCGTCCCTCCAAACTTTCATCTCAAACAAGGAGAAGACTGATCAGAGATGCAGCCATGAGGCCCATGATCACTCTGGATGAACTGCAGATAACTACAGCTGAGGTGGGAGAGTCTGTCCATAGGACAACAATCAGTCGTGCACTGCACAAATCTGGCCTTTATGGAAGAGTGGCAAGAAGAAAGCCATTTCTTAAAGATATCCATAAAAAGTCTTGTTTAAAGTTTGCCACAAGCCACCTGGGAGACACACCAAACATGTGGAAGAAGGTGCTCTGGTCAGATGAAACCAAAATCAAACTTTTTGGCCACAATGCAAAACGATATGTTTGGCGTAAAAGCAACACAGCTCATCACCCTGAACACACCATCCCCACCTCAGCTGTAGTTATCTGCAGTTCATCCAGAGTGATCATGGGCCTCTTGGCTGCATCTCTGATCAGTCTTCTCCTTGTTTGAGATGAAAGTTTGGAGGGACGGCCGGGTCTTGGTAGATTTGCAGTGGTCTGATACTCCTTCCATTTCAATATAATTTCTTGCACAGTGCTCCTTGAGATGTTTAAAGCTTGGGAAATCTTTTTGTATCCAAATCCGGCTTTAAACTTCTCCACAACAGTATCTCGGACCTGCCTGGTGTGTTCCTTTGTCTTCATGGTTCTCTCTGTGCTTTAAACAGAACCCTGAGACTATCAAAGAGCAGGTGCATTTATACGGAGACTTGATTACACACAGGTGCATTCTATTTATCATCATCAGTCATTTAGGACAACATTGGATCATTCAAAGATCCTCACTGAACTTCTGGACTGAGTTTGCTGCACTGAAAGTAAAGGGGCCGAATAATATTGCACGCCCCACTTTTCAGTTTTTTATTTGTTAAAAAAGTTTTAATTATCCAACAAATTTCATTCCACTTCACGATTGTGTCCCACTTGTTGATTCATGACAAAAAATTAAAATGTTATATCTTTATGTTTGAAGCCTGAAATGTGGCGAAATGTTGAAAGGTTCAAGGGGGCCGAATACTTTCGCAAGGCACTGTATATACACACACACACACACACACATATATATACACACACACACACATACTGTATACACACACACACACACACACACACACACATATACACATGAACATACACACACACACATGAACACACACACATACATACATACACACATGTACACACACACATGAACATACACACGTACACACACACGTACACACACACATATACACACACACACACATGAACATGAACACACACACACACACATATACATACACACCCACACGCACACACACACACATGAAGACACATACAAACACATATACATACACACACATACACATACATACACACACGTACACACACGTACACACATATAAATGTACACACACACACACACATACACACACACGTACACACACGCACACACACAGTATATTAAACAGCCACAGTGTTTGATTCCAAAGCCGGTTTAAACCAGTTCCAAACCAGTTCCAAACCAGTTTAAACCTGATCTTTCCAAACCACTTTCTTCAGCGTCGTGCACTGATCCTGAACCTTCGAGGACGAAACTGAAGAAAAGCGTTTTGTTCTGATTATCTGTGACGTCAGTGATACAGAAAACAGGCCTCAGCGCTGCAGCAGGACCATGAGCTCAGGCCCTGAACCCGAGTCCAGACCAGGACCTGACCCCAGACCCAGACTCAGACCAGACTGAGGAGAGACCTGATGTCATCCCCAAATACCAAAGAGGTGAGGTCTGCAGTCCCAAAAGACATCTGTGCGTCCCGTTAAGACCATTATGAAAGAGAGTTTATGTTAAAGCTGCAATAATACGATTCTATTTCTGAGTCTGAGAAGTGTTAATGTTCTGACAGACCCTTAAA
>OZ035838.1:1585873-1605873 GCA_964034765.1 Knipowitschia caucasica | reverse complement strand
CACAGCACACAGGTACAGAGAGCACACAGGTACAGAGAGCACACAGAGCATACAGGTACAGAGAGCACACAGGTACAGAGAGCACACAGGTACAGAGAGCGCACAGGTACACAGAGCACACAGGTACACAGAGCGCACAGGTACAGAGAGCACACAGGTACACGGAGCGCACAGGTACACAGAGCACACAGGTACACACAGCACACAGGTACAGAGAGCACACAGGTACAGAGAGCACACAGGTACACAGAGCGCACAGGTACACAGAGCACACAGGTACACACAGAGCACACAGGTACACAGAGCACACAGGTACACAGAGCGCACAGGTACAGAGAGCACACAGGTACACACAGAGCACACAGGTACACAGAGCACACAGGTACACAGAGCACACAGGTACAGAGAGCACACAGGTACAGAGAGCGCACAGGTACACAGAGCACACAGGTACACAGAGCACACAGGTACACAGAGCACACAGGTACACAGAGCACACAGGTACACAGAGCACACAGGTACAGAGAGCACACAGGTACACAGAGCGCACAGGTACACAGAGCGCACAGGTACACAGAGCGCACAGGTACAGAGAGCGCACAGGTACAGAGAGCACACAGGTACACGGAGCGCACAGGTACACAGAGCACACAGGTACACACAGCACACAGGTACACAGAGCGCACAGGTACAGAGAGCACACAGGTACACGGAGCGCACAGGTACACAGAGCACACAGGTACACACAGCACACAGGTACACAGAGCGCACAGGTACACAGAGCACACAGGTACACACAGAGCACACAGGTACACAGAGCACAGAGGTACACAGAGCACACAGGTACACAGAGCGCACAGGTACACAGAGCGCACAGGTACAGAGAGCACACAGGTACAGAGAGCACACAGCCTCACTTCAACAGCTGCGTCTAAAGTTATATCACAATAAATCTGCTGCTTCTCTCTCTCCACAACCAAAGCATCTCCTCTTCACTGCATCCGTACAATCTCCAACCTTTTTACACAGAGAGCTACTTTCCCGGGACAATAAAGGCAGAGAGCTACTCCTCTAAGCGGCTCGTGGCGTGAACACGTCTGATATCAGGTATAGTCATTATTGATCATCACATGTTACTGTGACAAAGTAAGTTCATAATAAATAATGATAAGGAATAAATCATTGTAAAATATTCAGTATATTATTTGATTTGTTCATTTCTAAATCCTTTGGAGAGCTACCTGAAAGGGGTGGCGAGCTACTGGTGGCTCCCGAGCTACAGATTGGAGACCCCTGCAATAAACAGTTTGGTCTGTATGTGATAAGGGCTGTTTAGTTTATCATAATTATAGTCAATAGTTTAAAGTCTGTCTCTCATCTCTCATTCACAGAGGGCACAGAGGGTGGAGTGTCTTGCTTAAGGACACAGGGTCACCCCTCCCAGCAGCCAGGCCCAGCGCTGCGAACCCCAACCCTTCACTACAGTCAAAGAAAACACAATAAACCCTTTGTTATGTCTCGGCACCTTTTAGATCTGGCCTTTTTGTCCAGGTCTTTTTAGGTTCTATGATATTTTGTAAGATTGTTTTTTATAGTTCACATTTTTGGTAAAAATTTTTGACAACTTTTTGCAATCTGCATTTTGGATATTTTGCAGCTGGGGACAGAAACTAAAACAAATCCATCCATCCATTTTCTTCCCCTTAATCCATTTCTGGGTTGGGGGGGTGGCAGTCAGACCCAGTCCACAGAGCACCAGCCCCTCACTGATCCTCCTGCAGGTGCTGAGTCCACAGGAGCTGAGATCTTTCAGTGGGGGCTTCAGGCAAAGTGGGGTTAAGTGTTTTGCCCAAGGACACAACGACAGCAGACATCAGTCGGAGTCATGATGTAGGTCTTACGTTGGGCTCGAACCCATGACCTCCAGGCTCAAAGGCCAATGCTCTACCAACTGAGCCACTGTCGCCCCTACTCTAAAACAAATAATTATAATATAAATGAATATGTTTTTTTAACTGTCAATCTGTCTCTGTGTCCTGGAATATGTTCTGTCCTTTGGATCATAACACCATGATAAAGAAACATTTTGGTTAGTAAGATTTGAACCCCCAACCCTCACTGGGAAACTACATCAGCCCAACGTCTCACCTCTGAAGCAGCACCAAAATAACTAAAATAACAACTATGAATGACCGGCTGTTCTGGTGGGTTTTGGTTCCAGTCCATTTCTGCTTCACATGAAATAATCCTACACACATTTAAGTCTTGGGGCTGTTTCTACTTCGCCTCTGTTCCATTCCATTCCATCCCAGGCCAAAAACAATTAGACCGAGTGGTTTGGGAGTTCCCTTATAGAACGTCAAAAACCCGGTGAACCGTGGGAAGTCTCTGGTGAGCAGCTGTGGACCAACAGTGGGGGAGGAGGAGGAGGAGGAGGAGGAGGAGGAAGAGGAGGAGGAGGAGGAGGAAGAGGAGGAGGAGGAGGAGGAAGAGGAGGAAGAGGAGGAAGAGGAGGAGGAGGAAGAGGAGGAGGAGGAGGAGGAGGAGGAGGAAGAGGAGGAGGAGGAAGAGGAGGAGGAGGAGGAGGAGGAAGAGGAGGAGGAGGAGGAGGAGGAGGAAGAGGAGGAGGAGGAGGAGGAGGAGGAGGAAGAGGAGGAGGAGGAGGAGGAGGAGGAGGAGGACGAGGAGGAGGAGGAGGAGGAGGAGGAGGAGGAGGAGGAGGAGGAGGAGGAGGAGGAAGAGGAGGAGGAGGAAGAGGAGGAGGAGGAGGAGGAGGAGGAGGAGGAGGAGGAGGAGGAAGAGGAGGAGGAGGAGGAGGAAGAGGAGGAGGAGGAGGAGGAGGAGAGGAGGAAGAGGAGGAGGAGGAGGAGGAGGAGGAGGAAGAGGAGGAGGAGGAGGAGGAAGAGGAGGAGGAGGAGGAGGAGGAGGAGGAGGAGGAGGAGGAGGAGGAGGAGGAGGAGGAGGAGGGAGGTCAGTAGGAAACAGACCCATGTTCGAAATGACACAAACCAAACCAGCGAGAGTGAATGTGATCGAGCCCCGGTGATCCAAGATGGCGTCCTGTTCAAATGAACGGCCTGTGCTCAGTAGTTCACGGGACTTCATGGAGACCGGGAGATTAGCTGAACTCGCCCATATTTGGGCATCGTCTGGTCCTCCCAGTTCTGTGCAGTGGATGATCTCCCATGATGCTTTGCGTCAAATACGCGTGTGTGGCTCTCATGCACGCTCACAGAGGGGCTCAGCCGCGCTCTGACCAATCAGAGGACAGCGTTCTGACCAATCAGAGCAGCAGCACAGCGGAGTCAGAGCGGGAAGGAAGGGAGCAGAGTTTGTGGCAGGAAAGGTTCTCTGTCAGGTTCTCTGTCAGGTTCTCTGTCAGGTTCTCAGTCAGGTTCTCTGTCAGGTTCTCTGTCAGGTTCTCTGTCAGGTTCTCTGTCAGGTTCTCTGTCAGGTTCTCTGTCAGGTTCTCTGTTAGGTTTTCAGTCAGGTTCTCTGTCAGGTTCTCTGTCAGGTTCTCTGTCAGGTTCTCTGTCAGGTTCTCTGTCAGGTTCTCTGTCAGGTTCTCTGTCAGGTTCTCTGTCAGGTTCTCAGTCAGGTTCTCAGTCAGGTTCTCTGTCAGGTTCTCTGTCAGGTTCTCTGTAGGTTCTCTGTCAGGTTCTAGGTTCTCAGTCAGGTTCTCTGTTAGGTTCTCTGTCAGGTTCTCTGTCAGGTTCTAGGTTCTCAGTCAGGTTCTCTGTTAGGTTTTCAGTCAGGTTCTCAGTCAGGTTCTCTGTCAGGTTCTCTGTCAGGTTCTCTGTCAGGTTCTAGGTTCTCAGAAACCTGAAGAAGTTAGAATGATAAACTTTCGTCTACATCCACACTTCACCTGCTCAGAAACACAACTGTGTCGACAACTAATACAACAATTATATTGTACCGTATTCTTCTGACTATAAGCCGCAGCTTTCTTCTTGCATTTCAAAGGCTGCGGTTTATAGTCAGGTCCGGATTAATGTTTATTCTGTTTTTGTGTCCCGCAACGCCACAAACATTTGACCAACAGAATTGATGAGTAGTTCATCAATTACATGAAAGATTTATCCATCAAACAGAATTTATAATGTTTAAAAGTCCTCTGTAAAGGTTGATGTATTAATATCAATAGAAACTGTTTTATTTTGACACTTCCTGTCTCAACAGGAAGTCAAGCGGCTCGCGCAACATCAGACGTAGAGACGTTTCACAGTGTATGGACTTTACAAACGCTCCAGTCATGAACAGGAAACAGCCCATATATGGCATAAAAGAAACCACAAAGTTTAGCTACAGATGAGATCGAGGGAACAAGGTACGGACTGATTTGATAAGTGCGACAATTGTAAAGTTTGTTATGTGTAAAATAATAGTAATTGTAACAATAACGGTTAATAACAATGTAATTAATGATAGTAATTAGACACTTGTAAGGTGACAATCAAGGTCGCCGTACATACAAGTAAAAAAGTGCATTTTTAAAAACAGTTAAAATACAAAGTGAAAAGCCTCATGGACAGAGGAGGTTATGAGGATAGTGGGTGGGATTGTCTCACGTTTAATGACTTTATGAAATGGACACAATAAACTTCATTTTAACCATCAGTTCTGGCTTCAACTCAACTCACGTATAATCTCTGTGTAAATATCTCAGAAGAAGAAGAAGAGAGAGTGAAAGTGGTATAAACAGCAGTAGATGGAAAAGGAAAGGCAGAAGCTAAACTTATAAACGTCTCTCTTTTCATATGCATTAAACTTAAGCAGCTGCTACACACGAATCAGAATAAGACATTTACTCCATAATTAAGGTTATTTTCTGCTCTACTTCACAATCAATATATGTTTAAATAAATGTTTTCTTCATCAAAACATTTGGAGGTGGAGCAAAAACATGAGAAAAACTGGAATCTCCGTCAGAAAAGTTAAGAAAATTATCACAATTCACAACCCACTCACGAGGACTAACAACTTATTAAATCTGTCGTACGATAAACTGGTCTTTAGCAAAAGTCCAGGTTTGGAGGAAAAGTTGAGAAATGGCCGTGAGACAAAAACATGTGAGCTCAGTGTTGTTCTTGTCCGTGACGGTTTTAAACTAGCATTAGCATTAGCATTAGCATAATTGACTTAGGTGCAGAGCGGCGTCACGTCAGCACAGAAGGAGCTACAGCTGTTAAAACACAGCCATGCAAATTACAGCCCGTCTCTACCGGAGCCCGGGAGGGACAAAACACACGAGCAATCTGACACTAGACGACAGTGAGAGGAGCAGGAGGGTGGAAAGAAGAACCGTGAAAACAGAAATGTGCAATAGTTTGACAATAGCACTAAAGTAAGTCTGTATTAAAGCACTGTACTGAGTTATAACAAGTCCTTTTTAGATTTTAGATCCAAAATGAGACAATAATGAGACCAGTACCAGTGCTGTTTCAAGTTATTCTATGACTATATCTACTTTATTAAGAATGAGGCTCAAAACAGGAACAGTCTACCTGAAAATGTGAGACTTGCCTCGTGACTGAAAACGTTAAAATCTAGGTTAATAACTTATTTTTGTGTGTGACTGTGTTTTGCAAATACTTTTCCTTAAAAGTAACCGCAGCATTTTAACACAATCATAAATACATCTGCCTCTGGTACGGCACGACGCTAACGCCGTCAAAACAAATGCCCATATAAGGTAGTTGGCTCCAGCTAGCTTACAGTGGAGTGCAAAAGTTTGGGCACCCCTACACATTTTTCAGATTTTCGGGAGGGACCAAACACTCGGGCAATCTGACACGAGACGACAGTGAGAGGAGCAGGTGGAGAGAGGAAACAGAAATGTGCAATAGTTTGACAATAGCACAACAGTAAGATTTTTGTTTGCATTTTGGCCCAAAACACTGAACCCCTGAACCCCCAGAGCCGTCATTTAGTGAGTAATAAGTAATCTTTATTTATAAATACATTATTCCATGTATTTACAGCAGATTCTTTGACTGCTTCAAAAACATGGAACTCTAAAAGGACAGTGGTGATGCAGGACATACTCTGCAGGTCGCATCTTCACCCGGACCCCAACAACTGACCACATCACCCCCGTACCCCAACAACTGACCACATCACCCCCGGACCCCAACAACTGACCACATCACCCCCGTACTCCAACAATTGACCACATCACCCCCGTACTCCGACAACTGACCACATCACCCCCGGATCCCAACAACTGACCACATCACCCCCGTACTCCGACAACTGACCACATCACCCCCGGATCCCAACAACTGACCACATCACCCCCGTACTCCAACAACTGACCACATCACCCCCGTACCCCAACAACTGACCACATCACCCCGTATCCAACAACTGACCCCCCCCGTACCCCAACAACTGACCACATCACCCCCGTACCCCAACAACTGACCACATCACCCCCGTACTCCAACAACTGACCACATCACCCCCGTACTCCAACAACTGACCACATCACCCCCGTACTCCAACAACTGACCACATCACCCCCGTACTCCAACAACTGACCACATCACCCCGACCCAACAACTGACCACATCACCCCCGTACTCCAACACACTGACCACATCACCCCCGTACCCCAACAACTGACCACATCACCCCCGTACCCCAAAACTGACCACATCACCCCCGTACCCCAACAACTGACCACATCACCCCCGTACTCCAACAACTGACCACATCACCCCCGTACTCCGACAACTGACCACATCACCCCCGTACTCCAACAACTGACCACATCACCCCCGTACTCCAACAACTGACCACATCACCCCCGTACCCCAACAACTGACCACATCACCCCCGTACTCCAACAACTGACCACATCTTACCATACTTTTCTGAAACTATTGAAGGCTGCAGCAACAATCTGCGTGTTCTATTTTCAACAATCAATAGATTAACGAACCCCCCTGTTGAGTTGCCATTAGAACACTACTCCAAATCCAGGTGTAATGAGTTTGCACAGTTCTTCAGAGACAAGGTTCAGGGTATCAGAAATGCCATCACCTCTACAACACAAGTAACAATGCAACATCCAGTGAGGCTTTGTGAGCTAGCTCAATTTGCACCTGTCAATGATGAAACTGTTAAAAAGATAATCACAGGTCTTAGTTCCTCTACCTGCAGTCTGGATGTACTACCTCCTAGATTTCTGAAGTCTGTTATGTGTAGTCTATTACCCTCATTGACACAAATAGTAAACATGTCTTTTTTATCTGGAACATGTCCAATGGCCCTGAAAAAGGCAGTCATTAGGCCCCTCCTAAAAAAGAGCAGTTTGGATGCTGCGGTACTTGAAAATTACCGTCCCATCTCAAATCTGCCTTTCATGGGAAAAATTCTTGAAAAAGTTGCCTACCAACAACTTACTGAATTTTTAATATCTAATGACTCATTTGACATGTTTCAGTCTGGCTTTAGACCACACCACAGTACTGAGACCGCTCTAGTCAAGGTAACAAATGATATTCGGCTTAACACTGATGCAGGAAAAGTCTCTGTTTTAGTCATGTTAGATCTGAGTGCCGCTTTCGACACCGTTGACCATGAGATTCTCATGCAGAGACTGGAGGACTGGGTTGGTGTTGCTGGTACCGCCCTAAGCTGGTTTAGGTCCTATCTAGAAGAAAGGAAGTACTGTGTGGAGATTGGAAACTATGTCTCAGATAATATGGCCCTGACCTGCGGAGTGCCACAGGGGTCGATTCTGGGACCTCTCCTGTTCAATATTTACATGCTGCCATTAGGTCAGTTAATTCAAAGTATGAAAGTGTCCTACCACAATTACGCTGATGACACTCAGATCTATGTCTCACTGACTGCAGGAGAGCATGGGCCGGTGGACTCACTCCTTCGCTGTATCCAGCGGATCAGTGAGTGGATGCAATGCAATTTTCTCCAGCTAAATGCGGACAAAACCGAAATGATTGTCTTTGGTCCCGAGAAACAAAGAGAGACCGTCATTTGTCACCTTCAGTCTCTCTCCCTAAGGCCTTTAAATAAGGTCAGAGATCTGGGAGTAATAATGGACTCTGACTTAAACTTCAATAGCCACATTGGATCGGTAACATCAGCAGCTTTTTATCATCTGAAAAATATTGCCAAAATTAAAAATATTGTGTCCAGGGCAGACTTGGAGATTCTTATCCATTCTTTTGTTTCCAGTAGGCTGGATTACTGCAATGGCCTGCTCACAGGTATCTCCAAACATGCAGTAAGACAGTTGCAGTATATTCAAAATGCTGCAGCCCGAGTCCTGACTAGAACCAGGAAGTACGACCACATTAGTCCGGTCCTCAGGTCTCTGCACTGGCTTCCGTGGCCCAGAGGATAGACTTTAAAGCAGCTCTCCTGGTGTACAAGTCTCTCCATGGCCTTGCACCAAAGTACATCCATGATATGCCAGCCCGGACTCTGAGGAGCGCAGGGACGGGACTCCTGTTAGTGCCCAGAGTCAGGACTAGACAGGGGGAGGCTGCTTTTCAGATTTATGCAGCTGGAGTCTGGAACGGTCTTCCTGAGGATGTGAGACTGGCTGCCTCTCTGTCAATGTTCAAATCCATGTTAAAGACTTTTCTTTTTTCCCGTGCATACAACTAGAGAATTTTATCTTTTTAACACACCTTGTTATTTATTGTTGTAACTTTTTGTGTTTTTAACTATTTTATTGTTTTTAATTACTTGTGTGATTTTTATGTTTTTAAATTACTTATGTGATTTTAATGCTTTTTAATTACATATGTGTTTTTAATTGTATTTTAATGGTGATGATTTGTGCATTGTGTGGTGTGGACTGTGAGGCGCTTTGTGTTGCCCTGTGCAGGAAAAGCGCCCTATAAATAAAGATTGATTGATTGATTGATCACCCCCGTACTCCAACAACTGACCACATCACCCCCGGATCCCAACAACTGACCACATCACCCCCGTACTCCAACAACTGACCACATCACCCCCGGATCCCAACAACTGACCACATCACCCCCGAACTCCAACAACTGACCACATCACCCCCGTACCCCAACAACTGACCACATCACCCCCGTACTCCAACAACTGACCACATCACCCCCGTACTCCAACAACTGACCACATCACCCCCGTACCCCAACAACTGACCACATCACCCCCGTACTCCAACAACTGACCACATCACCCCCGTACTCCAACAACTGACCACATCACCCCCGGATCCCAACAACTGACCACATCACCCCCGTACTCCAACAACTGACCACATCACCCCCCTACCCCAACAACTGACCACATCACCCCCGTACTCCAACAACTGACCACATCACCCCCGTACTCCAACAACTGACCACATCACCCCCGTACCCCAACAACTGACCACATCACCCCCGTACTCCAACAACTGACCACATCACCCCCGTACCCCAACAACTGACCACATCACCCCCGTACCCCAACAACTGACCACATCACCCCCGTACTCCAACAACTGACCACATCACCCCCGGACCCCAACAACTGACCACATCACCCCCGTACTCCAACAACTGACCACATCACCCCCGTACTCCAACAACTGACCACATCACCCCCGGACCCCAACAACTGACCACATCACCCCCGTACCCCAACAACTGACCACATCACCCCCGTACCCCAACAACTGACCACATCACCCCCGTACCCCAACAACTGACCACATCACCCCCTTACTCCAACAACTGACCACATCACCCCCGTACCCCAACAACTGACCACATCACCCCCGTACTCCAACAACTGACCACATCACCCCCGTACCCCAACAACTGACCACATCACCCCCGTACCCCAACAACTGACCACATCACCCCCGTACTCCAACAACTGACCACATCACCCCCGGACCCCAACAACTGACCACATCACCCCCGTACTCCAACAACTGACCACATCACCCCCGTACTCCAACAACTGACCACATCACCCCCGTACTCCAACAACTGACCACATCACCCCCGTACCCCAACAACTGACCACATCACCCCCGTACCCCAACAACTGACCACATCACCCCCGTACTCCAACAACTGACCACATCACCCCCGGACCCCAACAACTGACCACATCACCCCCGTACTCCAACAACTGACCACATCACCCCCGTACTCCAACAACTGACCACATCACCCCCGGACCCCAACAACTGACCACATCACCCCCGTACCCCAACAACTGACCACATCACCCCCGTACCCCAACAACTGACCACATCACCCCCGTACTCCAACAACTGACCACATCACCCCCGTACCCCAACAACTGACCACATCACCCCCGTACCCCAACAACTGACCACATCACCCCCGTACTCCAACAACTGACCACATCACCCCCGTACCCCAAAAACTGACCACATCACCCCCGTACCCCAACAACTGACCACATCACCCCCGGACCCCAACAACTGACCACATCACCCCCGTACTCCAACAACTGACCACATCACCCCCGGACCCCAACAACTGACCACATCACCCCCGTACTCCAACAACTGACCACATCACCCCCGTACCCCAACAACTGACCACATCACCCCCGTACTCCAACAACTGACCACATCACCCCCGGACCCCAACAACTGACCACATCACCCCCGTACTCCAACAACTGACCACATCACCCCCGTACCCCAACAACTGACCACATCACCCCCGTACCCCAACAACTGACCACATCACCCCCGTACCCCAACAACTGACCACATCACCCCCGGACCCCAACAACTGACCACATCACCCCCGTACCCCAACAACTGACCACATCACCCCCGTACTCCAACAACTGACCACATCACCCCCGTACTCCGACAACTGACCACATCACCCCCGGACCCCAACAACTGACCACATCACCCCCGTACTCCAACAACTGACCACATCACCCCCGTACTCCAACAACTGACCACATCACCCCCGTACTCCGACAACTGACCACATCACCCCCGGACCCCCACAACTGACCACATGTTGTGATTTAGGGCAAAACAAAAATACATTGAATTGAATGAAAAAAATTACAAAAAACAGAGTAAAGTGGTACAGTAGTTTTATACGGATATTTTAGAATTATTATTATTATTTTTTACCTTTACTCACTTTAAATACTTCTAAAACTGGTCTAAAACTGGTGACTATAACTTGAATTCCCGTAAAAAACAGTTTGGTGAAAGGCTAAATGCTAACTGCTAGCATGTATACAGTGTGTTGCTATGGTAACTAGCACTAGCACCAGTCCAGGACCAGCTTCTTGGAGGAAAAGGGGAAACATTTTTCTTTGTCCTTGAAATTCCCTAAAAAGTCCGGTTCCCGCTCGGTGTTGTTTCAGATCCAGAGGAAATCCTCGTTTCCGTAGCGACTCTGATAGCATCGGTTTCCCCGGGTTACGGCTGATCCTCTGACGTAATCCTGAAACCGGACCAGACTGCTACACCTGGACCACGGCAGGACCAGACCTGATCCAGACCGAGATAAACTTTCTTTCATTTACAGAATGAACCTTCAGTGTCTGTCGCTCTTTGGAGTCGGCTCAGTTTGGAAAGACGTCAAAGAGACGCAGAGACGGAGACAGTCAAGAATAATTCTAATAAAACATTTCCAAACGCAGGCTTAGAATAGGATTTCAACTCAACATGTGTTTGAGCAAAAAGGACAGAAAATGGTAAATAAATACATTGACCCTTTTTTTAACAGTGTAAAACTAAAACAAGCTGAAAAAAATCTATGTTTAAGTAATGTACTGAGTTATAACAAGTCCTTTTTATCATTTATTTTAGACTAGTACCAGTGCTGCATCAAGTTATTCTACTACTTTATTGACTTTATTAAGAATGAGGCTAAAAACAGGATCAGTCTAATGTTAAAATACAAGATAATAACATTGTTGTGTTGTGTTCGCACAAATAACGTGTGACTGTGTTTTAAATTGTGTCAAATATTGTCTATGTTTGCAAATGGTTTTCCTTTGAAGTTACCTCAGCATTTAAACACGTCTATAACTACATCTGCCCCTGCTACGGCACGACGCTAACGCCATCAAAACAAATGCCCATATATGGATATTGGCTCCAGCTTATGGAAGACCGTTTCCGCCATGTAAAAAAAAAAAAAAGCCTACAGAAAGTTAAAATTTTGACTTTAAAACTCAAAATTGCGACTTTAAAAGTCAAAATAACGAGTTATACGAGTTTTCAACTGCACATGCGCAGTTGAAAACATCCATGACCATGGGTCATCCCTGTTATAGATCCATGACCATGGGTCCTCCCTGTTATAGATCCATGACCATGGGTCATCCCTGTTATAGATCCATGACCATGGGTCCTCCCTGTTATAGATCCATGACCATGGGTCCTCCCTGTTATAGATCCATGACCATGGGTCATCCCTGTTATAGATCCATGACCATGGGTCATCCCTGTTATAGATCCATGACCATGGGTCCTCCCTGTTATAGATCCATGACCATGGGTCCTCCCTGTTATAGATCCATGACCATGGGTCCTCCCTGTTATAGATCCATGACCATGGGTCCTCCCTGTTATAGATCCATGACCATGGGTCCTCCCTGTTATAGATCCATGACCATGGGTCCTCCCTGTTATAGATCCATGACCATGGGTCCTCCCTGTTATAGATCCATGACCATGGGTCATCCCTGTTATAGATCCATGACCATGGGTCATCCCTGTTATAGATCCATGACCATGGGTCCTCCCTGTTATAGATCCATGACCATGGGTCCTCCCTGTTATAGATCCATGACCATGGGTCCTCCCTGTTATAGATCCATGACCATGGGTCCTCCCTGTTATAGATCCATGACCATGGGTCCTCCCTGTTATAGATCCATGACCATGGGTCCTCCCTGTTATAGATCCATGACCATGGGTCCTCCCTGTTATAGATCCATGACCATGGGTCCTCCCTGTTATAGATCCATGACCATGGGTCCTCCCTGTTATAGATCCATGACCATGGGTCCTCCCTGTTATAGATCCATGACCATGGGTCCTCCCTGTTATAGATCCATGACCATGGGTCCTCCCTGTTATAGATCCATGACCATGGGTCATCCCTGTTATAGATCTATGACCATGGGTCCTCCCTGTTATAGATCCATGACCATGGGTCATCCCTGTTATAGATCTATGACCATGGGTCATCCTCTACCTGCAGATTATGTGAAGATATTTCCTACAGACAGTGACCACATCCATGAAGTAGCAGCAATAATATTGTGGCAGTAATCGCGTTAAAATGCAAACGGTCTCTCCGTTTATGATTAGAATCCGCTTCAGAAGCCTCTATTTAATTTATCCTAAACGGACTGTGGAAGATTAATAATAAAACACATGCGGCTGTTCAAAGTCATTGAGCATCAACTGGTGACATCTGGTCAGTATCACGGCTATGAGGCAGGAGAACCACAGACAGAGGCAGGAGAACCACAGACAGAGGCAGGAGAACCACAGACAGAGGCAGGAGAACCACAGACAGAGGCAAGAGAACCACAGACAGAGGCAGGAGAACCACAGACAGAGGCAGAACCACAGACAGAGGCAGGAGAACCACAGACAGAGGCAGGAGAACCACAGACAGAGGCAGAACCACAGACAGAGGCAGGAGAACCACAGACAGAGGAGAACCACAGACAGAGGCAGGAGAACCACAGACAGAGGCAGAACCACAGACAGAGGCAGGAGAACCACAGACAGAGGCAGGAGAACCACAGACAGAGGCAGGAGAACCACAGACAGAGGCAGGAGAACCACAGACAGAGGAAGGAGAACCACAGACAGAGGCAGGAGAACCACAGACAGAGGCAGGAGAACCACAGACAGAGGCAGGAGAACCACAGACAGAGGCAGGAGAACCACAGACAGAGGCAGAACCACAGACAGAGGCAGCTGAACCACAGACAGAGGCAGGAGAACCACAGACAGAGGCAGGAGAACCACAGACAGAGGCAGGAGAACCACAGACAGAGGCAAGAGAACCACAGACAGAGGCAGGAGAACCACAGACAGAGGCAGGAGAACCACAGACAGAGGCAGGAGAACCACAGACAGAGGCAAGAGAACCACAGACAGAGGCAGGAGAACCACAGACAGAGGCAGAACCACAGACAGAGGCAGGAGAACCACAGACAGAGGAGAACCACAGACAGAGGCAGGAGAACCACAGACAGAGGCAGAACCACAGACAGAGGCAGGAGAACCACAGACAGAGGCAGGAGAACCACAGACAGAGGCAGGAGAACCACAGACAGAGGCAGGAGAACCACAGACAGAGGAAGGAGAACCACAGACAGAGGCAGGAGAACCACAGACAGAGGCAGGAGAACCACAGACAGAGGCAGGAGAACCACAGACAGAGGCAGGAGAACCACAGACAGAGGCAGAACCACAGACAGAGGCAGCTGAACCACAGACAGAGGCAGGAGAACCACAGACAGAGGCAGAACCACAGACAGAGGCAGCTGAACCACAGACAGAGGAAGGAGAACCACAGACAGAGGCAGGAGAACCACAGACAGAGGCAGAACCACAGACAGAGGCAGGAGAACCACAGACAGAGGAGAACCTCTCCTGCCTCTGTCTTGGTTCTCCTGCCTCTTGTCTGTTTCTCCTGCCTCTGTCCTGTGGTGCTCCTTCCCTGCCTCTGTCTGGGTGGGCTTCTGCCTCTGTCTGTGGTTCTCCTGCCGCTGTCTGTGGTTCTCCTGCCTCTGTCTGTGGTTTCTCCTGCCTCTGTCTGTGGTTCTGCCGCTGGCTTGTTCTCCTCCTCTGTCTGGTGTTCTCCTAGTGCTCTGTCTGTGGTTCTCCTGTCCACTCTGTCTTGGTCTCCGCCTGCCTCTGTCTGTGGTTCTCCTGCCTCGGTCTGGTGGCTCTTGCCTCTTCAGGGTTGCTCCGGCCGTGTCTGTGGTTCGCGCTGCCTCTGTCTGTGGATTCTCCTGCCTCTGTCTGTGGTTTCATCCTGCCTCTGTCGGTGGTTCTTGCCAGCTCGGCTGTGGTCTCTCCGGCCTCCTTGTCAGTGGGTTCTCCCGGCCGCTGGCTGTGGTGCTCCTGCCTCTGTTCTGTGGTCTCCTGCCGCTGTCTGTGGTTCTCCTGCCTCTGTCTGTGGTCTCCGCCGCGGCTGTGGCTCGCTGCCTCTGTCTGTGGTTCTCCTGCCTCTGTCGGGGGCCCCCTGCCGCTGTCGTGGTTCTCTTGGCCTCTGTCTGTGGTTCTCCGCTGCACTCTGTCTGTGGTTCTCACTGCCTCTGTCTTGGTGGTTCTCCTGCCTCTGTCCTGTGGTTCTGCCTGCCTCTGTCTGTGGTTCTGTCCTGGCCTCTGTCTGTGGTTCTCCTGCCCTGTCTGTGGGTTCGCCCTGCCCCTGTCTGTGGTTCTCGCCGGGCCGCTGTCTGAGGTTCTCCTGGCCTCTGTCTGGGTTCTCCTGCCTCTGTCTGGCGGTTCTTCCGGCCCGCTGTCTGTGGTCTCCTGCCTCTGCGTTGGTACTCCTCCTCATAGCCTAAAAATACGACCAATTCACCCAGTTTATGCTCAATGACTTTGAACTGCCGCATGTGTTTTATATTATTTTTAAATATTTAATTTTTTTATAATTAAATATATATTAATAAATATATATAAATAATAAAAATTTATTTTAATATAATTAAAAAATATATATATAATATATTTTTTTAAATTATATAATATTTAATATTTAAATTTATTTTTAATAAAAATTTTTATTAATTAAAAAATAATATATTTAATTTAATTTTATTTATAATATTTAATTATTTAATTTATTAATTTATATATTTATATAAAATATATTTTTTTTAATTATTTATAATATTAATTATTAATTTAATTAAATTATATATTATAATATTTATTTAAAAAATTATATTTAAAAATTAATTTAATTTTATTTTATTATTAATATTATAATTTAATTATATATATATTATTATATTATTTATATTATATTTATATTATATTTTTATTTTATTTAATTTATATTATATAATTAATATATTATAATAAATAAATAAATAATTATATTATTATAATTATATTTAATATTTTAAATTAAATTTTTTTTTATATATTATTTAATTTTATTTATTATATTATATTAATAATATTTTTTAAATATATTATATTATTATTTTATATATTAAATATATTATATATTATTATTTAATATATTTTATTTTATTAAATATATAATAATATATATATTTAATATAAAATTAAATATAATAATTTTATATTAATTTTATTTTAATAGTATTTAATATTATATTTTTATTAATTTTTTTATAAAAAATAATTATTATATTTATATATTATATAAAAATTATTATATAATAATATATTATTTATATTTTATTTAAATTTTATAAATATATAATTATAAATAAAATATTAAAAATTATATTTATATTATATAATATTATTATATTTTAATTAATTTTAATAATTATTTAAATATATTTAAAATATATATATTATAATAAATTATTTTATATTATTTTATTATATTATTTTAATATATTATAATATATAATATATTAATTTTTTATTTTAATTTTTATATAAATTTTTTATTATTATATATTTAAAATTTAAATTATTAATATTATTTATATAAATAATTTTTTATATTTATTTTAAATATATATTATTATATTTTTAATTAAAAAAATTTAAATAATAAATTTAATAATATTAATTTAAATATATTTTTATAATAAATAAATTAATATATTTTTTTAATTTAATATAAATATTTAAAATTTTATATTATTATTTTATTAATTAAAATTAATATTATTTTTTATTTTTTTTTAATAAATAATAAATATTAATAATTTTTAATAAAATAATATATATAAATAAATATTAATATAATATAATTATATATTTTAAAATAATTTTTTTATTTTAATTTATTTATAAAATAATAAATTTATTAATATTTAATTATAAAATATTTATTTAAATTATATTTTTAAATATTATTTAATATAATTAAATTTTTTTATATATTATTATAATTTTATAAATAAAAATTATTTTAATATTTATATATTAAATAATTATTATTTAAATTAATTATTATTTATAATTTAAAAATATATTATAATTTTTATTATTATTTTTTAATAATATTTTTATTTTTATATATTTATTTATATAAAATAAAATATATATTTAATATTTTATAATTAAAAAAAAAATTAATAAAATAATTTATTTATAAAAAAAATATTATATATTATTTATTTTATTAAATTTATTATTTTTATTAATATATATATAAAATTTAAATATAATAAATAAAAAATTAATTTTAAATATTAATTTTTAAATATTATATATAATTATAATAATTTTTATTTAATTTATATATAATTAAAATAAAATATAATATTTTAATTTATTATATTATTATTTAATAATTTTAATATTTTTTAAATATTTATTTATTTATTAATTTTTTATAAAATATAAATATATAAATTTAAATAATATTTTTAATTATATTATATTATATTATTTTAATTATAATTTTTATTATTTTTAAAAAAAAAAAAATAATTAAAAATTTATTATTTTATTAATTATAATATTTATATTTATAATATTTTATTAATTAATATAATATTATATTAATATATTATTAATTTATAAAATAAATATATAATATTTTTATAATAATATATATTAAATTATTTATTAATTTAATAAATTTTATTTATAATTTATTTAAATTAATAAATTAATTTTTAAAATAAATATATAAAAATAATATAATAATAATAATATTATAATTTATTAAAATTTTAAATATTTTATTATATTTATATTTTAATTATATTTATAATTTAATTAATATATTTTTATTTTATTATTATTAATTTTAATTTTTTTTTTTAATTAATTTTAATATTATAAATTTATTTATATATATTAATTTAATTATATTATTTATAAATATTTTTAATATAAAAAAATTTTAATAATTTATTTTATAATTTAATTTAATAATATATTTTATTTTATTAAATTTAAATTTTTATAATAATAAATTAAATTTATATTTTTTTAAAATATAATTATATTATTATATATTTTATTTAAATATAAATTTAATTAATTTTAAATATAATAATTAATTTATTTTAAATAAATTTATTATTTTATTAAATATAATTAAAATTTATATAATTTTATTAAATTAAATATTATATAATATATTTTTTTTAATATTATTATTTATATATTAAATAAATTAAAATAATTTATAAAATATATTAATTATTATTATTAAAATTTTAATATTTAATTAATATAATTTAAATTTAATAATATTTTAATTAATTTTATATATTTATTTTTAAAATTTTATATATTTATTTAATTATTTTTAATTATATTTTTAAAATAATTTTAAAAATAAAATATAAATATTAAATTTATATATTATTTTATATTATTTTATAATTTTTTAATTTTATTAATAATAAATATTTATATATTAATTATTTTTATAATAATAAATTATTAAAATTATTAATAATTTTATTATAATATATATTTTATTATTATTTATAAAATATAAATTAATTTTTTATAAAATAATTTATAATTAATATAAAAAAAAAAATATTTATTATATAAAAAATTATTATATTTTAATTATTATATTATAATTAATATATAAATTTAAATATAATAATTTATTTTATATTATTATTATATAATATATAATAAATTTTTTTTAATTATATTATAATTATATAGAATTAATTATTTTATATTTAAATAATATATTAAATAAAATAATTTATATAAAAATTTATAAAATATATAAAATATATTTTTTTATTTAATAATTAAATATTATATAATTATATATTAATTATTATTAAATTAAAAATTATTAAATAATATTAAATTATATTTTATTTATTTAATTTAAATTATTAATTATTATATATTATTTATTTTATTTATAATTAATATATTATATATAATATTAAATTTAAATTATTATTTAATTATTTATTAATATATTATTAAATAAAATATATATAATAATTTTTTATTATTTTAATAATTATTTTTTATTTAAAATAATAATATATATTTATTATAATATTTATATTTAATTTAAATAATTTTATATATTAAATATATAAAATATAAATATTAAATTATTAAATTTATTAAATTAAATATATAAATTTTTTTAAATAATATATTAATATTAATTTATATAATAAAATTTATTATTTTTAAAAAAAATATAATATAATATAATTTTTATTTTATATAATTTATTTTAAATAATATTATATATTAAAAATATATTATAATATTATTATAAATAAAAAAATTTATTTATAATTTTTAATTATAAATATTTATAATTATATTTATTTTTTTATTATTATATTTATTATATAATTATATTTATATTTTAATAAATATATATTAAAATATATTAATATTTAATTATATATTTTTATTATTTTTATAAATTTTAATAATATAAAATATAATTTTATTTATTTAATAAATATATTTATTATATATATTAATAATAATTTTTAAAAAATATATTAAAAATAAAAATAAATAAAATTATAATATTAATTTATTAATATATTTTTAATATTTTTATATTAAATATTAAATTATTATTTTTTTATTATTAAAATTTATATAAAAATATTATATAATTTATATTTAAAATTTTTTATTAATTTATTATAAATATATAAAATTTTTAATATTATAAATAATATTATATAAATAAATTATTAATAATTATTATATTATAATATATATTTAATAATATTTTTTATTTTATTATATAAATTATAATTATTTATTTATTATATTATTAAATTTTTTAAAATAATATTAAATAATATTATTTATATTTTAT
>OZ035838.1:1581779-1585863 GCA_964034765.1 Knipowitschia caucasica | reverse complement strand
CTCTGTCTCTCTGCTCTGTCTCTCTCTGTCTCTCTCTCTGCTCTGTCTCTCTCTCTGTCTCTCTGTCTCTCTCTCTGTCTCTCTGTCTCTGCTCTGTTTCTCTGCTCTGTCTCTGCTCTGTCTCTCTGCTCTGTCTCTGTCTCTCTCTCTGCTCTGTCTCTCTGCTCTGTCTCTCTGCTCTCTCTCTGCTCTGTCTCTCTGCTCTGTCTCTCTGCTCTGTCTCTCTCTCTGCTCTGTCTCTCTGCTCTGTCTCTCTGTCTCTCTGCTCTGTCTCTCTGCTCTGTCTCTCTCTCTGCTCTGTCTCTCTGCTCTGTCTCTCTGCTCTGTCTCTCTCTCTGCTCTGTCTCTCTGCTCTGTCTCTCTGTCTCTCTGCTCTGTCTCTCTGCTCTGTCTCTCTCTCTGCTCTGTCTCTCTGCTCTGTCTCTCTGCTCTGTCTCTCTCTCTGCTCTGTCTCTCTGCTCTGTCTCTCTGTCTCTCTGCTCTGTCTCTCTGCTCTGTCTCTCTGCTCTGCTCTGTCTCTCTGCTCTGTCTCTGCTCTGTCTCTCTGCTCTGTCTCTCTCTCTGCTCTGTCTCTCTGCTCTGTCTCTCTGCTCTTGGGCTGAGTGGATAGCACTCTCGCCTCTCAGCAAGAAGGTCCTGGGTTCGAATCCCGGTCGGACCAGGGCCTTTCTGAGTGGAGTTTGCATGTTCTCCCCGTGTCTGCGTAGGTTTCCTCCGGGTACTCCGGTTTCCCCTACCACTAAAAATATGTACAATAGTTCTGGCATGCGCCTCCTGTACTGGCCCCGCTCCCATCTCTGTGTGGAGTGAGAGACTAATGCCCAAAAAATAACAATTGTAAACCGCTTTGAGACTCAGATCTGCAGTGAAAAGGCGGTATATAAATAAACATGACTTACTACTTACTTGTTGTTTTACAGCACAATAGACAGAGACTCAGAGGAAGTCTGTTGGAATCTGTGGCATCCTGGACTCAAAGGAGGGAGTACCTTCAGTCTGTGGGACGTCCCATCTCAGCCACCAAGAGAATATAAGAGAGAGAGAGCAGGGCAGAAGGGATCTCCTCACGGACCCAGACCAGGGCACGGACCCAGACCAGGGCACAGCTCCAGACCAGGGCACAGCTCCAGACCAGGGCACAGCTCCAGACCAGGGCACAGCTCCAGACCAGGGCACAGCTCCAGACCAGGGCAGCAAGTGGAACAAGGCCGAGACAGGTGAGAACACTCTATAACTGCAGAACATGACGGAAAAGCAAAAACTTCATATAGATTCCGAAATAGCCACATGTGACAATATTATTTAATTTGTTTGTGTTTTTTCTGCACGTTTTTCTGCAGCAAAATTGCACAAAAAGGGACTTGTTCTGTTTGCGTTCAGAGCCAACTCCCTGTAGATAAAACAGCAGAGCAAACATTCCTGCTTGATTACCTTTGACCCATGTCACGGCTAAAAGTGACAGAACAGTAAACGCTCGGAGAGAAAAGGCGTGTGCTCAGAATAATGGGGTCAAAATGTCATTGCAGGTCTTCGCTCCGAGGTTGTGAGGATCGGCACAAAGACATTATCGGACCAGTCAGTGATGATTTATGTGCGGTCAAAGCTGCGGGAGTTAGCGTTAGCTGCTGTTTGTGCAATACAGAAAAGATGGATTAACAGATTTAAACTGGGATTGAAATAGCAGATTACAAAAGCAAAGTAATCGAGTATTTTCTTGCTGAGTAATGCTGAGGTCATTGGGAAACACATGAGGCTGAGTTTGGAGAAATAACAGCTGCAATACTTTGTTATAATGCATGGATTGGGATTAGGATTAAGAGCCCTTTATTTCGTCCGACTGTGGGGAAATTCCAGTGTTGCCTCACAAGTTACAGCTCAGTAGTAATGAGGAGCACACAATACAAGATATGTGATTATGAAGTAGGGGTAGAAGGGGCGAAGTAATCCAAGGTTTTTTATATGGCACAGAATAACCGCGGTACATTATAAAAGTTAATATACAATTAGCATAGCATCTTTAGCTTAATGTTGTCGAATTTTAATGTATAAAAGCATTAAATCTCTAATTAATCATTAATCCTGTGTTGGGGGGTGACAGTGAGTATTGGCCTCTGAGCCTGAAGGTTGTGGGTTCGACTCCAACGCAAGACCTACTCCACCGACTCCCACTGGTGTGTGCTGTTGTTGTGTCCTTGAGCAAGACACTTAACCCACTTTGCCCATAGGGAGGGAGTGGGACCTTCTTCTTGATTAGATCAGGCGTAAAAAAAATCATAACATTTGGAATTTTTAATCCTGAGATTTTAATTTTGCCTGAATAGCTGCGATGATCTAAAAGCACGTTTCTGTGATGTCATCCTGAAACAGATTATGCAATACACATTTTTGGATTATCGCCGTGACGACGGCTGAATGCACAGGGTTTCTCTCTGCAGTGACAGAGGCTGATAATAAACATGATACTGGATACATAATGGTGAGTTTTAATCCATAGATAAGACAAGGCAAGATTGCAGTTAAATGAAGAAATGGTACGGTAATGAATTCATAATGAGACAAACTAAAATAATAATAAAAAAATACATACATTAAAAAGTGAAAAATGGTCCAACCTAAACTAAAAAAACGATTAAAGACACGATTGTTTCCAAAACCACAACAGGAACAACACAGACCTTTGTTCTTCTGTTGCGTCATGAATCTTTCTCTCTGCACCTGTCAATCATCAGTCAACGGTCTCCACGTGTGACATCACTCAGAGGAGGCGGAGACACAATAAACTCTGGAACATTTGTGTCATGTTCTGATTTATCCACAAATGTGTTCAAACTTGCCATTTTCTTTTTAATATTTGTTAAAGTTTGCACCTGCTTCACCCTCGCTGCTTCCTGCTGCTGTCAGACTGTACAATGAGGACTGCTGACCCTGTACATGTCATTCATTTGTAAATAAGTAAATAATGTGCAATACAGAAATCTGAGAAGGTCCACTGCGTGTCCCTTTAGCGACGCATTGTAACAGAAATAAAAATACTGTGGGGAAACATCTCTAAACCCTAAAAGTGATCAAGTTATCGTGTGTTTTCAAATAGGAATGAACACGATCAAACATATCAGAGCAAAAATAAATCATACATAATTTGGAGCAGATATAAACCATAGACTGTATATAAACTGGACCATAGACTGTATATAAACTGGACCATAGACTGTATATAAACTGGACCATAGACTGTATATAAACTGGACCATAGACTGTATATAAACTGGACCATAGACTGTATATAAACTGGACCATAGACTGTATATAAACTGGACCATAGACTGTATATAAACTGGACCATAGACTGTATATAAACTGGACCATAGACTGTATATAAACTGGACCATAGACTGTATATAAACTGGACCATAGACTGTATATAAACTGGACCATAGACTGTATATAAACTGGACCATAGACTGTATATAAACTGGACCATAGACTGTATATAAACTGGACCATAGACTGTATATAAACTGGACCATAGACTGTATATAAACTGGACCATAGACTGTATATATTAACGGACAGAGTCATGGCTATCTCCGCCGTTCTAAATAATGGGCCAAAAAATTTGCTCTACTGGAGCTATCCAAAATGGCCGCGTGTGGTCCCGCCCACAAGAAAATGGTGAAAAAACTCATCTGCGCATGCGTCAGCCGGAGAGAGCCCCATTTATTTGAACGAGTGACTTCTAAAGTCCACAGCGACTAAACTAGACTGGTCCAGAACACTCAGCATTGACACACATGTGGAACGGAGCTTTGGGCCAAGAGCCAACTTTGGACCATCCTGTAAAGACGTTTTTGAGAGGTCTGCCAATGCTATATGTTAGCATTGGCTAATTCTACTTCTGGGTCCACCCCCACAGGCCCGGGGTGGTACTGCAGCATGTCAGCACCACCCCCACAGGCCCGGGGTGGTACTGCAGCATGTCAGCACCACCCCCACAGGCCCGGGGTGGTACTGCAGCATGTCAGGGTCCACCCCCACAGGCCCGGGGTGGTACTGCAGCATGTCAGGGTCCACCCCCACAGGCCCG
>OZ035838.1:1499279-1576779 GCA_964034765.1 Knipowitschia caucasica | reverse complement strand
CCTGTCTTCAAGGTAAGACCTAAACCAACTTAGGGCGGTGCCAGCGACTCCAACCCAGTCCTCTAGTCTCTGTAAGAGGATCTCATGGTCGACAGTGTCAAAGGCAGCACTTAGATCTAACAGGATTAGGATTGAGACTTTGCCTGCGTCAGTGTTCAGCCGGATATTGTTTGTAACTTTGACGAGAGCAGTCTCAGTGCTGTGGTGGGGTCTAAAGCCGGACTGAAACATATCAAATGAGTTGTTGATTATAAGAAATCTAGTAAGCTGTAGGTAGACAACTTTCTCAAGGACTTTCCCCATAAATGGCAGATTTGAGATGGGACGATAGTTGTTAAGTACCGTAGATCCAGACTGCTCTTTTTTAGCAGTCATACACATACACGCACACACACACGCACACACAGACACACACAAACACACACACGCACACACAGACACACACACACACACACGCACACACCGACACACACACACACGCACACATACACACACACAGACACACGCACACACACACAGACACACGCACACACATACTATTGTGCAAAAGTGTCATGTTTAGTACACAAACGCAAATACACACATGCACACAGACACACAAACACATATACAAACACACACACACACACACACACACAGACACACACACACATATATACAAACACACACACACACACAGACTTTATGTAGGTGACTTTTAAAAACAAATGCTGCTTTCCGTCCCAGAGAAGTGTCTGATGCATAAAAGAAAAAGTGTTTTTACTGTTTTATTTTGAACAGAATCTGAGTTTTGTCTCATTTTTAGTTTTAGCAGTTCCTCGTCCTGTTCTTCTTGTAGGAGACGATGTTTGCTGCACTGACAACATGAAATCCTCAAATCAAATATAAACTTTATTGTATAAGGACATTGACAGTCCAGTTTGCCAAAGTTAAAAGCTTTTGGAAAACAACAGTTTGAAAATATGAAAATCTAAGTTAAAACAGTTTTGTGATTATTTTAATTGTGTGATTGTGTCAAGCCCTTTGTGTTGCCTTGTGAATGAATGTGCTATACAATTAAACTTGCCTTTCCTTGTTTTTATTTAGGAAGAAACTGAAGGGGAAGTTTATCAAGTCGGCTGAATGTTTGTCAAGATTCAGTTTGATGTTTTATCACAAAGAGAAACGTCCTCAACATGTGGCCTTTGTGTAATTTAAATGTAATATTTATTATACTGTGTTTTTAAATGCCCTCATGGGGATCACATTAGCCCATACATGTGTGTCACACGATGAGAGAATAAAATAAATAAAAGAAATGAAATAAAAGAAATAAACGAAATAAATAAAATAAGTAAAATAAATAAAATAAATAAAATAAGTAAAATAAATAAAATAAATAAAATAAAATAAAAAAATAAAATAAAATAAAATAAACAAAATAAATAATGTTTATATTTGTCAGTCTGTTCTCCTCTTGTATCCACTCTCTGCTGCTGCTCAGTTCGGCAGAGTCCATTCCCAAACCGCCCTCATCACCGCGGGCCCCAGACGGTGAGCTCGAACCGGAGGAAACCCCGTGGAGGATCTCCTTCTGTGGGACGGGCGCGCGCGTCACCGTCCGGAGCGCAGAGGGGGCGGGGCTACGGGGGAGGTGATCCCCGGGTTTAAAAGCGCACGGGTCCACGCGCCGCTCGTGCAGTGCGTCTGTGCGTCACGGAGCAGCAGCAGATCTCAGCATCACAGAGAATCCCCAGCTCCGCTCACGCACACGCACACGCTCACGCACACGCTCTGGATACGGACTTTTTCAGCGTCAGAAAGAAGTTTGTCTGTAGTTTAATCCTCACGAGCGCCTTGGGATTACACAAACTCCACTTTATGGAGAAAACTGCAATAATCTGAAGCAGTTCCGAGTCTGTCACGTTGTTGTTGGGACGTAAACGCAAAATGAAGTCGGCTGAAGAAGGTGAGAAGGCTCTTTTAAAACATTCCTGCAGTTCCTTTGATTTGACTTTGATTCTTTGATCTGTTGCTTATGGATCCACAACTTTGTAAAGTCCTGCTGCTGTGATTTAGAGCCATACACACAGACATTAAATCACATTGAAACGGTGTAAACTTTAATCAACGTCATCACCAAACACCGCCTTTAAAGCTGAGTTCTGTCGCAATATTTCTGCGTTGTTTGACTTTTAACTTTGATGAAACGCTTCGCATGAATAAAGCTATGGTTCTGCTCTCCTCAGGCAGCCGCCCGTCTGATTTGAGGGGGAAGTGGATGTGTCTGTTCTGACTCACAAAGTGCTCCTAAAATAGTCCCATTTGCACAAACTCTCTCCTAGCAGCGGTGAATGATCCGGTATTGGAGCCGTATCGAGCCGTATCCCTGGGGCAACCTTTTGTGATGCCTCTAAATATAGACAACAGTTTTTTTTCTTTTTTTACTGCTTGCTTCTGTGTCAGTGCCAGATTAGAGTTTAAATTTAGATTTTATTGGAGACACGCGGTGCAAAGCTGATGTCATGTCTTTACTGCGGCGAGGCCCGAGTTCCCACGTCCGTCCGTCAACTTCTGCTTTGAGTTTGAAATGTGTGACTAATTTAAAATTGTACATGTTTTTGAACTGCAGTTATAGTTTAGTAGTTAAAGATGCAGTCAGTGATTCTTTCCAGACACATCCTAAACTGTAAAAGTATCAAGTTATTATAATGTGTTTTCAAATAGTAATGGAATGGACCAGATAGTCTACAGAAATTAATAAAACATATTTTGGATCGGACCAATGGGATTCATTCATCCCCAACAAACCAAGGGGATGCGTTTACCCCCTTCACCCTCTTCCTGTTTCTCGTGAGTGTGCCACCTCCATCCATTTTCTTCCCCTTAATCCATTTCTGGGTTGGGGGTGGGTGGCAGTCAGAGCACCAGCCCCTCACTGATCCTCCTGCAGGTGCTGAGTCCACAGGAGCCTTGATCTTTCAGTGGGGGCTAAAGGCAAAGTGGGGTTAAGTGTCTTGCCCAAGGACACAACGACAGCAGACATCTATAATAATAACTGGATAGGGTATTACTAGCTTATAGCTGTCCCACCTATGGGCACAGGGGGCGCTGTGGTACTGGAGACTAAATTCACGTGGGCTACCCAGAAAAAAGCCCCATACAACTCAATGCAAATTAAAACAGCTCGACCTCAGCTGACAGAGAACCTGACAGAGAACCTACAGCTTTCATAAAAATCAGATTTTAGTGTCCCTTGTCGTCCTGAACTTTTTTTCTTATTAAATCCTTCGGTTTTCTTTAAATCCACACTTTCCTGCCACAAACTCTGCTCCTTTCCTTCCCGCTCTGACTCCGCTCTGATCAGCTCTGATTGGTCTAAAATAACAAAACCGCTTACTGCACCTTTAAGTGAAAAAGTGAGGTTAGGTACATTTATACACAAGGCTACTCAAAGTGCTTAACAAAACACGATACATACAATCAAACAAGACATTAAACTCATAAATAATCACAGTTCGTTAAAAAGAGTGAAGATTCAGTTGTAACACAGATAAACAGAACTGTCTTTAACCTGGACGTAAACATCGTGGAGAAGTCTGTCTCACGTTTTCAGGGAAACTGTTCCAGATTTTAGCTGCATAAATCTGACTCTGTGCATCAGCAGTGGTTTGGTGGAGAGGGGAGGGGAGGGGGAAGTGGTTTGGTGGAGAGGGGGGAGTGGTTTGGTGGAGAGGGAGGGGAGGGGCGAGTGGTTTGGTGGAGAGGGGAGGGGCGGAGGGAGTGGTTTGGTGGAGAGGGGAGGGGAGGGGGAAGTGGTTTGGTGGAGAGGGGGGAGTGGTTTGGTGGAGAGGGAGGGGAGGAGGGAGTGGTTTGGTGGAGAGGGGAGGGGAGGGGGAAGTGGTTTGGTGGAGAGGGGAGGGGAGGAGTGGTTTGGTGGAGAGGGGGGAGGGTTTGTGAGAGGGAGGGGAGGGGCGAGTGGTTTGGTGGAGAGGGGAGGGGAGGAGGGAGTGGTTTGGTGGAGAGGGGGGAGTGGTTTGGTGGAGAGGGGGGAGTGGTTTGGTGGAGAGGGGAGGGGAGGGGGGAGTGGTTTGGTGGAGAGGAAGGGGAGGGGGGAGTGGTTTGGTGGAGAGGGGGGAGTGGTTTGGTGGAGAGGGGAGGGGAGGGGGGAGTGGTTTGGTGGAGAGGGAGGGGAGGAGGGAGTGGTTTGGTGGAGAGGGGGGGGGGGGGGGAGTGGTTTGGTGGAGAGGGGAGGGGAGGGGGGAGTGGTTTGGTGGAGAGGGAGGGGAGGAGGGAGTGGTTTGGTGGAGAGGGGGGGGGGGGGGGAGTGGTTTGGTGGAGAGGGGAGGGGAGGGGGGAGTGGTTTGGTGGAGAGGGGAGGAGGGGGGAGTGGTTTGGTGGAGAGGAAGGGGAGGGGGGAGTGGTTTGGTGGAGAGGGGGGGAGTGGTTTGGTGGAGAGGGGAGGGGAGGGGGGAGTGGTTTGGTGGAGAGGGGGGAGTGGTTTGGTGGAGAGGGGAGGGGAGGGGGGAGTGGTTTGGTGGAGAGGGGGGAGTGGTTTGGTGGAGAGGGGAGGGGGGAGTGGTTTGGTGGAGAGGGGAGGGGAGGGGGGGGGGAGTGGTTTGGTGGAGAGGGAGGGGAGGGGGGAGTGGTTTGGTGGAGAGGGGGGGGAGGGGGGAGTGGTTTGGTGGAGAGGGGAGTGGTTTCCAGTTGGTGCTACGGCTAAGCTAACAACATCACTTACTGCACCTTTAATGTGGCATCTATTTGAGCCTCTGTACCTTTAAATGGGAGTGTGAATAACAAGTTTAGCCTCTATAATAAAATTAAAATACTGCAGTCATGGTGATACAACTCGGCATATAATCTGACCAGCCCCAAGCATAGAACAAAACCAGGGAAGTTACTAACATCTGTAGCAGTTACAGTGGGCATCTAAAAACACTCGCTGCTTCTTTCCGCTGTGTTTATTTTCGATGGCTGCGACAGTGAGGGCCGTGCCAACCCAAGCACTGCTGTGTTTTTATAATCCCATGTTTTATGAGCTTCTGCATCAGTCACAGGGAGCTGGCCACATGTCCTGGAAAAGACACCTGGGCTTTCTGAACTGTGAAATGTGTTGCTTCAAACTCAATTTAGTTTGGACAAGAGTGGCCTTCATCAGAGGACATGAAGGAAGTGGCAGCGAGACGTCATTATTAGGAACGGTATTAAAGGGAGGAAGGTTTGTTTGGTTGGAAAGCAAGTGTTTTCTAATGGTTTGTTTAAAAGAATATTCTGATCCAAGAATCAAATGGGCTACTGTCAAGTCTGCAACAAGTCCTTGTCCTGAAGTGGTTAAACAGCACTTTTCACAGGCAGAACTTGAAAAGTAATTATATATTTTCTGTACCCTGGTCTTATCCATCCGTACTCTCCGGTCAGCCATCATGTCCTGCAGGTAACGTCTGGGTCTGGTCCCTGTGTTTGCGATTACAATCAGTTGAATTCCATCCGACCAATCAGAGAGCGCGGGAGGCGGGTGTTGTAGGTCGGTGTCGGTGACGTCAAGAGTTAGCGTTGAACGGGCAGGTTGTAGTTTGGTGAAGAATGTGATAGTAAAGTATTCTGGTCTGGTTCTATCAAGAAACTGAAGCCGGAGCAAGAGGAATGTTTAGCAAATGTAATCTCTGGAAAAGATTGTGGCGCTACTCCCCACGGGCTCCGTTAGCGGCAAAGGAGATGGCTAAAGCTTGGCCAAAAGCTAAAGCTCGGCCAAAAGCTAAAGCTAGGCTAAACGCTAAATGCCTCACTCACTCGGGCTCATTACATACGTCACAGTAAACTCAGATCGTTTCAATCTGCAAAAGGAGTTAGCCCCTCCCACCTGGTAACGGAGTCAATGCAGCAAATCCAGACCTAAATACGAAATGTAATTAGTACTATGGTGTGGTACGACCAGGCTACATTATCTGTAAAGTTATATTAAATGTGTATTGTGCTGTTTCTCTTGGGTTTCCTGATCAAAAACCTTCACTCTCACCTTGGGTTGTCTCCTCTCCACAGAATTGGAACGTCGCCAAGTGAAGTCATTTTCTTGTGTCTAATCTAAATGGAATTGACAGCTTTGAGATTGACCCGAGCCAAAAGTGTAAACTTATGTAGTGCAGCTTTAAACGTGATGATTCTCAGTCACATTGGTCAATACAAAACACAGCACCTAACGTTCAAACCACACAACTATGTAACTCAGTAATAAAATCAATCTACTCTAACCAGCTAGTTAGTTTTTACTTAATAAAACAGATAAGACTTTATTGATCTCTGATGGAGAAATGTACTCGTCACATTAGGCACAGATAGAAGTGTGCAACATGTTAAAGGTACTAAATAAATGAATAATACTGAATAATAATAAATAAACCTCCAGCCTCTGTCACATCTTTAGGTCCGTTCTTTCCGACAGAAAAGTGAAGAAGAGCTCTCAGCCCAAAGTGTCAAATAGAGACAAAATATAAGTATTTTCACAAGTTTGCAAAAGATAAAATGGTTCCTAATGCGATGTAGACGACATGGTGTAGTCTGTTCATTCACAAACCTGTCTCTTTCTGTGAAACAAAATGTATTATTATGAAAAGAGTTTAGTAGAACCCTTTTAACGCAACTGGAAGCTCAGTGTTTGTAGGATCATCTCTGAAACATTAACACAGGTTTAGTCATTAATGAATCAAAGCTCACAAATACCATTACTGTAAAGTTGTTTTGACCCAGTGCTACAGGGAAAACAAAGTGCTCGTGCTGTAGCTCTAATTGACGTTGAAAGGTTGCGATGTTATTGACTCGTCCGTAATGTGACCACTTTCTAACACATCCATTCTCTTTGCAGACGCTTTCAGCTACACTCCCAACATCAGCCTGTCTCTGCCCCTCAGCGCCCCCTGCCTGCCGTCCCAGTACCACAGCCTGCAGTCCGGCCCCGTCATCTCCGTCACCGAAGCCCAACAGGTGGACGATCTCAGGGGGTCCGGCTACTACTCCTCCCCACGACCCAACGGCGCCCCGGCCTTAGAGAGCCCCCGCATCGAGATCACCGCCTACAGCCAGTTCACGGAAGACGAGGTGGAAGAGAGCGCCTTACCCGTGGCCAAACGCGTCAACTCCATCGTCACGCTGACTCTCCCCAACGCAGACGGCTACCGGGATCCCAGTTGCCTCAGTCCGGCTAGCAGCGTCTCGTCTCGCAGCTGCCACTCCGAAGCCTCATCCTACGAGTCCAGCTTTTCCTACAACTACGACAACTCGCCGCAAAACTCGCCCTGGCAGTCGCCGTCGTTGTCGCCGAAGGGTTCCACGTTAGCTCTTCCTGGCGAGGCGCACTCCCCGTCTGGATCGCCGCGAGCTAGCATCACGGAGGACACCTGGATGGGGCCCAGATCCAGGTCGAGTTCTCCATGCGGGGCCAAGAGGAAGTATAGTTTCAATGGGAGCGGGACGCCTCATAAGTATCCGTATTCGCCGACGCATTCGCCAGGTCTCTCCCCACAAGCGTCTCCACGTCTGAGCATAACGGATGACACATGGTTACCGAACACTAACCAGTACACCAACTCGGCCATTCTGGCGGCTATAAACGCGCTGACGACCGATGGGATGGTGGATTTGACGGAGGGGATACCGTTGAAAGCCAGGAAAACCAGTTTGGAGCACAGTACCTCGCTCAGCCTGAAGATAGAGCCGTTGAGCGACTTGGGTCACACCGAGCTGAGTCCAGATGACAGGATGAAGAAGGAAGTGGGATATGGAGGCGGGTTCCTGGATGTACCGCAACACCCGTACTCATGGACCAAGCAGAAGACATACATCAGGTGAGCAGAGAGGATCTCACTCAACCAGAGAGAGAGAGAGAGAGAGAGAGAGAGAGATAGATAGATAGATACAGTAGATAGATATACAGTATGTACCACAACACCCGTACTCATGAACCAAGCAGGAGATAAGACATACATCAGGTGAGCAGAGAGTATTTGTTTCTCTCAAGAGAAAGACGGACAGATTGACTGATGGAAAGACAGATAAATGGACAGATGGATAGAGAGAGGGAGGGAGATAGATAAATAGATATAGACAAATAGATAGATGGACAGACAGATAAGTAAATAGAGAGAGAGATAGATAGATACAGTATAGACAAATAGATACATGTACAGTAGATGGACAGATAGATAGATGGATACAGAGAGAGAGATAGACACATGGACAGAGAGATAGATAGATGGATATTATATAGATCCTTGTAGGAGATTTACATGTGTCAAGTAGCAGCAAAAACACATCCATCCAAACAAACAAATACATATTTCTAAAAGTGACTTACAATAGTAATAAAGTACTTTAGTTCACAGCAGCAGGTGGTGTAGCCACAGGTGGAGCAGGGTGGGTGGAGCGTGAGTGGAGCAGGGTGGGTGTAGCCGTGGGTGTAGCAGGGTGGGTGTAGCGTGGGTGGAGCAGGGTGGGTGTAGCCGCGGGTGGAGCAGGGTGGGTGTAGCCGCGGGTGGATCAGGGTGGGTGTAGCGTGGGTGGAGCTGGGTGGGTATAGCGTGGGTGTAGCAGGGTGGGTGTAGCGTGAGTGGAGCAGGGTGGGTGTAGCCGCGGGTGGAGCAGGGTGGGTGTAGCCGCAGGTGGAGCAGGACAGGTCCCAGGTCCAGCCCTTGCTCCCTCTGTACTGTATCATTCACTTTCTGTAGAGATAGAGTTGAGCAACTTCTGGATAATCACACGCTACACGAAGCTGTATCTACTTTACCCAGAAGCCCCTGCTCTGTGTCTCGGCTAATGTTCAGTGACGGAGGAAAGAGGCTTCACACAATCCCGCCGAGCCCTCCGGTCACTCTGGACCTCTTGGAAGGCTGAATTTGGTTTTGGGTGGTGGTATCTGTTAGCCTGGTTTTTGGTCGACTTGTGTGCAGAAATATGGTGCTAACATGTGCCTGATTAGACTTGGGCCTGCGAGAACACGTTCGAGATCGTTCTGGCGCAGGATTGAAACGTTTGGGTCTGTTTCATGAGATCCGGACCCAAGGACGGGACCCTCCAGAGACTGTGAGATTGTCCAGTCTACTGCGGTCTGCTTCGGTTAGCTTCAGTCCAGGCCTGTCTTGTCTGGTCCACATGATCTCAGTCGTCTCAGTCGGTCCAAGTCCAGGTCTTGAGAAGGTCATTTCATTTTCCATTTGCAGTAAAACCACATTGGAATAGATTTGCAAAAGTCCCCATTTCATGTGTTTGCAGTAATTCATTTATTCATTAATCTGGAAGAAAACACAGAATTATTGGTCAAAAAAGTGCATAATTGTTCTTCTTTAAGTTGTGCAAAAATGGGAATATGCAGCAGTAGAGCAACAGTAGAGCAGCAGTAGAGCAACAGTAGAGCAGCAGTAGAGCAGCAGTAGAGCAACAGTAGAGCAGCAGTAGAGCAGCAGTAGAGCAGCAGTAGAGCAACAGTAGAGCAGCAGTAGAGCAGCAGTAGAGCAACAGTAGAGCAGCAGTAGAGCAGCAGTAGAGCAGCAGTAGAGCAGCAGTAGAGCAACAGTAGAGCAGCAGTAGAGCAGCAGTAGAGCAACAGTAGAGCAGCAGTAGAGCAACAGTAGAGCAACAGTAGAGCAGCAGTAGAGCAGCAGTAGAGCAGCAGTAGAGCAGCAGTAGAGCAGCAGTAGAGCAACAGTAGAGCAGCAGTAGAGCAACAGTAGAGCAGCAGTAGAGCAGCAGTAGAGCAGCAGTAGAGCAACAGTAGAGCAACAGTAGAGCAGCAGTAGAGCAACAGTAGAGCACAGTAGAGCAGCAGTAGAGCAGCAGTAGAGCAACAGTAGAGCAAGTAGAGCAGCAGTAGAGCAACAGTAGAGCAACAGTAGAGCAGCAGTAGAGCAGCAGTAGAGCAACAGTAGAGCAGCAGTAGAGCAACAGTAGAGCAACAGTAGAGCAGCAGTAGAGCAACAGTAGAGCAACAGTAGAGCAACAGTAGAGCAGCAGTAGAGCAGCAGTAGAGCAGAGCAGTAAGCACAGTAGAGCAGCAGTAGAGCAACAGTAGAGCAACAGTAGAGCAGCAGTAGAGCAGCAGTAGAGCAACAGTAGAGCAGCAGTAGAGCAGCAGTAGAGCAACAGTAGAGCAGCAGTAGCAGCAGCAGTAGTAGAGCAGCAGTAGAGCAGCAGTAGAGCAACAGTAGAGCAGCAGTAGAGCAGCAGTAGAGCAACAGTAGAGCAGCAGTAGAGCAACAGTAGAGCAACAGTAGAGCAGCAGTAGAGCAGCAGTAGAGCAGCAGTAGAGCAGCAGTAGAGCAACAGTAGAGCAGCAGTAGAGCAACAGTAGAGCAGCAGTAGAGCAACAGTAGAGCAGCAGTAGAGCAGCAGTAGAGCAGCAGTAGAGCAACAGTAGAGCAGCAGTAGAGCAGCAGTAGAGCAACAGTAGAGCAGCAGTAGAGCAGCAGTAGAGCAACAGTAGAGCAGCAGTAGAGCAGCAGTAGAGCAACAGTAGAGCAACAGTAGAGCAGCAGTAGAGCAGCAGTAGAGCAACAGTAGAGCAGCAGTAGAGCAACAGTAGAGCAACAGTAGAGCAGCAGTAGAGCACAGTAGAGCAACAGTAGAGCAACAGTAGAGCAACAGCAAGAGCAGCAGTAGAGCGCAGCAGTAGAGCACAGTAGAGCAGCAGTAGAGCACAGTAGAGCAGCACAGTAGAGCAACAGTAGAGCAGCAGTAGAGCAGCAGTAGTAGGAGCAGTAGAGCACAGTAGAGCAACAGTAGAGCAGCAGTAGAGCAGCAGTAGAGCAGCAGTAGAGCAACAGTAGAGCAGCAGTAAGCAGCAGCAGTAGAGCAGCAGTAGAGCAACAGTAGAGCAGCAGTAGAGCAACAGTAGAGCAGCAGTAGAGCAACAGTAGAGAGCAGTAGAGCAGCAGTAGAGCACGTAGAGCAGCAGTAGAGCAGCAGTAGAGCAACAGTAGAGCAGCAGTAGAGCAGCAGTAGAGCAGTAGAGAGCAGCAGTAGAGCAGCAGTAGAGCAGCAGTAGAGCAACAGTAGAGCAGCAGTAGAGCAGCAGTAGAGCAACAGTAGAGCAGCAGTAGAGCAACAGTAGAGCAGCAGTAGAGCAGCAGTAGAGCAACAGTAGAGCAGCAGTAGAGCAGCAGTAGAGCAACAGTAGAGCAGCAGTAGAGCAGCAGTAGAGCAGCAGTAGAGCAGCAGTAGAGCAGCAGTAGAGCAACAGTAGAGCAACAGTAGAGCAGCAGTAGAGCAACAGTAGAGCAGCAGTAGAGCAGCAGTAGAGCAGCAGTAGAGCAACAGTAGAGCAGCAGTAGAGCAACAGTAGAGCAGCAGTAGAGCAGCAGTAGAGCAGCAGTAGAGCAACAATAGAGCAGCAGTAGAGCAGCAGTAGAGCAACAGTAGAGCAGCAGTAGAGCAGCAGTAGAGCAACAGTAGAGCAGCAGTAGAGCAACAGTAGAGCAGCAGTAGAGCAGCAGTAGAGCAGCAGTAGAGCAGCAGTAGAGCAACAGTAGAGCAGCAGTAGAGCAACAGTAGAGCAGCAGTAGAGCAGCAGTAGAGCAGCAGTAGAGCAGCAGTAGAGCAACAATAGAGCAGCAGCAGAGCAGCAGTAGAGCAACAGTAGAGCAGCAGTAGAGCAGCAGTAGAGCAGCAGTAGAGCAACAATAGAGCAGCAGCAGAGCAGCAGTAGAGCAACAGTAGAGCTACTCCCAAAGGTCAGGAGCTAAACCGCGTCAGGAGCCGCGTTCTTCTGCTGCTCTCGAGCTTTGGCGTATCTCTGTGTTCACAATCTGCACATTCTGCTTCGATAACAGGTCTGAAATAACCCTGTGTGTGTGTGTGTGTGTGTCTCTCTCTCTCTGTGTTGTGTGTGTGTGTGTCTGTGTGTGTCTTTATTTGTGTGTGTCTCTTTCTCTCTGTGTGTTGTGTGTCTGTGTGTGTGTGTGTCTCTCTCTCTGTGTGTTGTGTGTCTGTGTGTGTCTTTGTGTGTGTGTCTCCCTCTGTGTGTGTGTGTCTGTCTGTGTGTCTTTGTGTGTGTGTCTCTGTGTGTGTGTGTGTGTCTCTGTCTCTCTGTCTGTCTCTCTCTCTGTATGTATGTGTGTGTCTCTCTTTGTGTCTCTCTGTGTCTCTGTGTGTGTGTGTGTGTGTGTGTGTCTCTCTCTCTCTCTTTGTGTGTGGTGTGTGTGTCTCTCTGTGTGTGTGTGTCTCCCTCTTTGTGTGTGTGTGTGTGTGTGTGTCTCTTTGTATCTATGTGTGTGTGTCTCTCTCTCTGTCTCTCTGCGTGTGTGTATCTGTGTGTCTCTGTGTATGTGTGTCTCTGTGTGGTGTGTGTGTCTCTGTGTGTCTTTGTGTGGTGTGTGTGTGTGTCTCTCTGTATGTGTGTCTCTGTCTGTGTGTGTGTTTGTGTGTGTGTGTCTCTGTGTGTTGGTGTGTGTGTGTGTGTGTGTCTCTGTCTCTGTGTATGTGTGTGTCTCTCTCTGTGTGTGGTCAGCCCGTCCCTGCCCGCCCTGGACTGGCAGCTGCCCTCCTCCTCGGGCCCCTACTCTCTGCAGATGGAGGTCCAGCCCCGGTCCCACCACAGAGCGCACTATGAGACCGAGGGGAGCCGAGGAGCCGTGAAGGCCCTGAGCGGACACCCTGTGGTGCAGGTCTGTACCGGCTACACAACAGCTACACAACAGCTACACAACAGCAACACAACAGCTACACAACAGCCCCAGACAGACTCTACCAGCAACACACCAGCAAAACATGGGGAGAGATTGGAATGGGGAGAATGAGTGTAGTCTCTCTTTGGTCTCTCTCTCTGGTCTATATCTGTCTCTCTCTGTCTCTCTGTCTGTCTCTCTCTGGTCTCTCTCTCTCTAGTCTCTCTCAGGTCTATATCTGTCTCCCACTGGTCTCTCTCTGGTCTCTCTCTCTCTGGTCTCTCTCTGTCTCTCTGTCTGTCTCTCTCTGGTCTCTCTCTCTAGTCTCTCTCAGGTCTATATCTGTCTCCCACTGGTCTCTCTCTGGTCTCTCTCTCTCTGGTCTCTCTCTCTCTCTCTCTCTAGTCTCTCACTGGTCTCTCTCTCTCTGGTCTCTCTCTCTAGTCTCTCTCTGGTCTCTCTCTCTCTGGTCTCTCTCTCTAGTCTCTCTCTGGTCTATATCTGTCTCCCACTGGTCTCTCTCTGGTCTCTCTCTCTCTGGTCTCTCTCTCTCTCTCTCTCTAGTCTCTCACTGGTCTCTCTCTCTGCTCTCTTTCTACTCTCTCACTGGTCTCTCTCTCTCTCTCTTTGGTCTCTCCCTGGTCCCTATCTCTCTCTCTCTCTCTCTCTCTCTCTCTTTAGTCTCTCTCTGGTCTCTCTCTCTCTCTCTCACTCTCTCTTTAGTCTCTCTCTGGTCTCTCTCTTTCTTTGGAAGTTTTAAATCCACAAATAACATAATTCAGCCAAAAACCAACCAGAATGAGCCCAGCTAAAGTGAACCAAACTCAGAAGAAACCAACATGTTCTGTCAGTCCGGTGTGTGGTGGTGACGGCCTCATTCTGTTCAAATTGTTTACAGAAATATGGCACATACATGTTACTCAGTAGATTAGGCCCTCTGTACACATTGTAATCACATCAGACCACAGCCGCTTTCACAAGCCAAGGAATTACAAGAAACTAGTCAGCGGCTGTATACGTGTCAATCACATTTAAGTACTGACCATGAGATTAGTATTAGTACTGTATTAGTATCAGTACTGTATTAGTATTAGTACTGTATTAGTATTAGTACTGTATTAGTATTAGTACAGTATTAGTATCAGTACTGTATTAGTATTAGTACAGTATTAGTATTAGTACTGTATTAGTATCAGTACTGTATTAGTATTAGTACTGTATTAGTATCAGTACTGTATTAGTATTAGTACTGTATTAGTATTAGTACTGTATTAGTATTAGTACAGTATTAGTATTAGTACTGTATTAGTATCAGTACTGTATTAGTATTAGTACTGTATTAGTATTAGTACTTTATTAGTATTTAGTACTGTATTAGTATTAGTACTGTATTAGTATTAGTACAGTATTAGTATTAGTACTGTATTAGTATTAGTACTGTATTAGTATTAGTACTTTATTAGTATTAGTACTGTATTAGTATTAGTACTGTATTAGTATTAGTACTTTATTAGTATTAGTACTGTATTAGTATTAGTACAGTATTAGTATTAGTACTGTATTAGTATTAGTACTGTATTAGTATTAGTACTGTATTAGTATTAGTACTGTATTATTCTAGCTACACGTGGCCCCTCCCTGTTGTCATCGTAAATTCAAGCGACTCGGGGCCCGCTCAGACGGCCTTCCACACTTCTGTTTTCTCGGCCCCGACGCCCCGTCCTCTAAAAACGCAGACACTTACTTCACGCGTGGGCGGTGATATTATTCTGGGATGTGATCATTTCTGAATCGGGATCTCGTAGGTATGCCGTTAGACTCAGTTCCTGTCCAGACCAAATGACTCAGAGTTTTTCCATTGATGTTGCAGGATTTACTCACTTAACCACAGTAGCAGCAGCGGTCAAACATGCGCAGATATATTTTGACTGTAAAAACATCTGGACAGACGTTAGGACTGTGACGTCAGCTTAAGAAAATAGACATTGGACTTTGCTAACGCGGCGCGACGATGCAGCCATGAGTGTGCGTTTGGGTTACAGCGTTAGCAAAGTATTGAGGCTCCAGCGCTTGTCGTGGCTATGCTAGCGTTCATTTGGTGGTGGAATAAAACACAGGAAGGTGTTGAAAAGTGACATAACTGCAGCAGACGTGAGTTCAGGCTCTGAGTTTAAGTCTGAAATCTCCAAGACGAGACTAAACGTGGTAATAGATTTATGGTAAGTTGACAAAAACAGTGGCTATGGCAACTCTACGTCTGTGAAGAAGACCTAATGTTCCTCTGTGTGTTGTGTGTGTTTGAGTCTGTGACGAGCCTCATTCTCTCTGAGCAACTACTCAGGAATGTTCACCAAAATCCCAGAGCATCTTTTCCTAAACTCTGAGTGACACAGGGTGACAGAATGATCGGGCATTTAACCTGCCTTATGACCTAGTTTTATTATCAAGGGGGATAAGCACTTCTGACTTTAGTCCGGCCGTTTCATTCTCCTTCAAGCAAAACACTGCGTCCGCAGCATCCACACATCAGAGAATCAGAAAACCCAATCAAAGAACAGTTTGTAAAGACGATGGTTGTGTTGCTGTGGTCAGAGGATTTTGTGTATTTTATTTAGAGCTATAGGCATTGAAGCTAAGCAGGGCAGGGCCTGGTTAGTACTGTGATGGGAGACGTCTGGGAACACCAGGTGCCTCAGAGGGGCGGCCTTAAAGTGCAAAACTGTTGTTGTGTCCTTTGGCAAGACACTTCACCCACATTGCGTAGAATGAATCTGGTGTGTGTGTGGTTGGTGGCATTCATGCACACACCAGGTGCCCCAGGGCATCTGTGGCTTCAGTAGTAGTTTATCACCAATGTGTGTGGAATGAAAGAATGAGATGTCTTTGAGTGTCCAAGAAGCGCAATATAAAACTGGTGAATTATTATTATTATTATTATTATTATCACTTCCCTGTATTGACAACAGTTTTACGTGCTGTCTTAGTGTTGTTGTATTGAGTCTCTTGTCTTGAGATAGTATTGAGTTATACCCAGGTCTAGAATCTGGCCCAGTCTGAAAACTTCTGAGTAAAGCTCGTTGTGGAACTCCAGCAAAACTTGAAAGACTCCTGAGTGTTGGCAGCAGTCACGGCGCTCTGCCTCTGAAGCCTCATATACAGTTTACAACAGCAGTCTATAACATGAGGCGGGTGTGGTGCGACTTAAAGGAGCTCAAACACACACTGCAGCATTGTGTTTTACTGCTTAGCTACGGAAATATTTGGTTCAGGATCGAAACAAACCCAAAGAACCCATTCCTCAAAAAGAGATGAACCTTATTTTGAGCTCATCTGACTGCTTTAAAACGAGATTTACCGACGTGACAAAAGCAAAATGATCTTGTTTCTAAAAAATTCAAGAAATGTCTCTTTTGGAACGATAAAATGAGGCAACAGATCTTACAATAAGTCTAAATGTCTTTGTCCCGTTGGAGAATCTGGTTTAAACACAGTCAGAATGTGTCAGATTAAAGGAGCTATACCCGTTTCTGCAAGGTTTGTTCTGCCCCGCCCCCCAATGGTACAAAATGGTACAAAAGCAACGCACTGCTAACAAAATATATAACTGAAAGATTACTGCTAGTTTCACGTACAATTGTAGTCCGAGTGTAGATAGTCTGAGTGTAGATAGTCTGAGCGTAGATAGTCCGAGCGTAGATAGTCCGAGCGCAGATAGTCCGAGCGTAGATAGTCCGAGCGTAGATAGTCCGAGCGCAGATAGTCCGAGCGCAGATAGTCCGAGCGTAGATAGTCCGAGCGTAGATAGTCAAAGCGTAGATAGTCAGAGCGTAGATAGTCCGAGCGCAGATAGTCCGAGCGCAGATAGTCCGAGCGCAGATAGTCCGAGCGCAGATAGTCCGAGCGTAGATAGTCCGAGCGTAGATAGTCCGAGCGTAGATAGTCCGAGCGTAGATAGTCTGAGCGTAGATAGTCCGAGCATAGATAGTCCGATTGTAGATAGTCCGATTGTAGATAGTCCGAGCGTAGATAGTCCGAGCGTAGATAGTCCGAGCATAGATAGTCCGATTGTAGATAGTCCGATTGTAGATAGTCCGATTGTAGATAGTCCGAGCGTAGATAGTCCGAGCGTAGATAGTCCGAGCGTAGATAGTCCGATTGTAGATAGTCCGAGCGTAGATAGTCCGAGCGTAGATAGTCCGAGCGTAGATAGTCCGAGCGTAGATAGTCCGAGCGTAGATAGTCCGAGCGCAGATAGTCCGAGCGCAGATAGTCCGAGCGCAGATAGTCCGAGCGTAGATAGTCTGAGCGTAGATAGTCTGAGCGTAGATAGTCTGAGCGTAGATGGTCCGAGCGTAGATAGTCCGATTGTAGATAGTCCGATTGTAGATAGTCCGAGCGTAGATGGTCCGAGCGTAGATAGTCCGAGCATAGATAGTCCGATTGTAGATAGTCCGATTGTAGATAGTCCGATTGTAGATAGTCCGAGCGTAGATAGTCCGAGCGTAGATAGTCCGAGCGTAGATAGTCCGATTGTAGATAGTCCGATTGTAGATAGTCCGAGCGTAGATAGTCCGAGCGTAGATAGTCCGAGCAGATAGTCCGAGCGCAGATAGTCCGAGCGCAGATAGTCCGAGCGTAGATAGTCTGAGCGTAGATAGTCTGAGCGTAGATAGTCTGAGCGTAGATGGTCCGAGCGTAGATAGTCCGAGCGTAGATAGTCCGAGCGTAGATAGTCCAAGCACAGATAGTCCCAGATAGTCCGAGCGTAGATAGTCTGAGCGTAGATAGTCCGAGCGTAGATGGTCCGAGCGTAGATGGTCCGAGCGTAGATAGTCCGAGCGTAGATAGTCCAAGCACAGATAGTCCCAGATAGTCCGAGCGTAGATAGTCTGAGCGTAGATAGTCCGAGCGTAGATAGTCCGAGCGTAGATAGTCTGAGCGTAGATAGTCCGAGCGTAGATGGTCCGAGCGTAGATAGTCCGAGCGTAGATAGTCCGAGCGTAGATAGTCCGAGCGTAGATAGTCCAAGCACAGATAGTCCCAGATAGTCCGAGCGTAGATAGTCTGAGCGTAGATAGTCCGAGCGTAGATAGTCCGAGCGTAGATAGTCCGAGCGTAGATAGTCCGAGCGTAGATAGTCCGAGCGTAGATAGTCCGAGCGTAGATAGTCCGAGCGTAGATAGTCCGAGCGTAGATAGTTCGAGCGTAGATAGTCCGAGAGCGTAGATAGTCTGAGCGCAGATAGTCCGAGCGTAGATAGTCCGAGCGTAGATAGTCCGAGCGTAGATAGTCCGAGCGTAGATAGTCCGAGCGTAGATAGTCCGAGCGTAGATAGTCCGAGTATAGATAGTCCGAGGCGGTCCCGCAGGTCTCTCCCATAGACCAGTCTCTCCAGAGGATACGATGTAAGCTAGCTCTGTTCAGGGCTTGGTTTCTTCTTTGATCATGTTGTGGCTTTAGTTCCTCTTCTCTTCCTCACTGTTGTGTGGTTTGGGCTGTTTTGCTGTGTCTGCAGTTACAGCCAGAGGAGTTATAGCCACTTATGCTAACATGCTACTGTGTTTAGCAGCGCTGTAGAGGCTAGAGGACGCAGCCTCGCTCTGTGATTGGAGGAGAGCGGGCGTCACGCTAAGTCCCTACTCAGCACTTTTTACTGAGTTCATACACCGCTGAATCAGTGAGCTCAAGGTTTACATTAAATTACGGATTATAATACAACTTGTCTGTAGTAATAAGAATTTTTATGAACTCAATAGAAAACAAATCAGGTTTAGCTTCTTTAACGTAAATTCCAGCCTTTTTTACCTCATATTTCATAATTTTTTGCCTTTTTGTTGCTGCACATGTGTTAAAGCGAGAGTGTGTTTGTCTTTGTGAAAGTGTTAATGATTTAATGACAGAGGTCTGGGCTGTACAGAGCCTGGAGTGTGTTTGGACCCGTCCCCCTTCTACAGCCCTACACCCCCCCATCCCCATCCCGGCAGCAGCTCCCTCCGACCGCACAGACCTCCTTTGTTTGGGAAAGGTCCCGGGACGCCGCTTCTGACATCACCGCCCGACCAAACCACACACGTTTGGGGCTGGATGTTTCGAGAGCTTCCTGATTACATGGTTGGCTTTTCTGGGGCTTTTTGAGTTCTTCTGGTTTCAGCTCCAGGTCCTGGGTTTTAAAAAGGCTTATGCAGTAATGAGCTTGTTGCCGTGGTGATGCCGGCGGGGACTTGAGCAGAGAGAGAGTGGGGTTTAGAGAAATGGACAAATACTAAACGTTGGGTTCAGATTCGCTTATGATGAATAATCAAAGTCAAAAAGATCGAACCGTCCGTGAGGAAATGTGTGACATGGAGGAAGCAATGGAAGCAGAAAGATTCATGTTGGCAAAGTATTGGGCAAAAGAGAAAGAATGTTTTGGTATAAGCAAGAAAAGGATGGATGAGTTAATAATAATAAAAACGTATTATTTCAAACAGCACAGACTTTAAAAAAAAATGCAGAAATAAAAGCTACAATCATGTTTTTATCTTAATTTAAGCACATTTCAATGAAAACAAGATTCAGGAAATGTCTTCCTTGGAATGAGAAATGAGAACACTTGAAATCAGTAATCGTAATTCAAAATGTGCTCAAACTATGATAAAACTATACTTAATTCAGCATTTATTGTAATGTATAGTTGCAGTTATTTGAGTGACAGTTAAAGCTGAGGTACTTAACTTTGAAACCACAACCATCCACTTCCGGCAGCGCTCAGAACAGTTGGTTTCTGTGTTTTTGGCGTCTGTCGCTTTTTAAATCTGCTTTTTCGGACAGAAAAGTGATAAAGAAAGGGCTTTTTTAGTGTGTTTAGCAGGGTTTTGGCAATATCAACAATGCAGGCAATAGACTTCCCTCTGGTGGTGGCTTTGGGAGTTACAGGCAGAAAGCAGTTTTTACCCGTCATACTTTTAGCACTGTATGGTTTCTACAAACAATATTATTTCACATTCTCAAACGTGAAATAACAAAGTCAGTGGTCTTATTTTCCTTTTTAATGTCTAAAAGTAATCCATGATATGTCTTCTTTAAGTAATCCGTATGAATAAGTTTGGCCCCTGGTCCAAACCGCACCCACCGCTCCTGGCCCCGTCTCGAGGACACGGCTGCTGCTGCTCTCGCCGCGCTCATACCGGACCGGGAGTAGCTCCAGCCGGGATCTGTGTGTCCTCAAAGCACTTATGGTCTTGTCTGTTTCACACGGGCCACTTTTCCTCCACTTAGGCCCCGGAGCCTCTGGGAGCCTTTGGGAGCCTCTGGGAGCCTCTGGGAGCTGCTGCAGACCCTCTTCAGCTGCTGATGTCAGAGGACGTTAGGAGCGAAGGCAGCTGTGGCTTTCTGCTGTTTTTCAGACTTTAGACAAATGTAAAGAGCTGCGGATCATTCTGGAAAACACACGGAGAAGGATGAGCTGCTTTCTGCTTCCCGTAGATTCTCTGCAAACACAATTTAGGCTCAGACTGGAAGAAAATACTCAAGCTTTTATATTTCATTAGTTTTTGGAGCTCAGTCGTGTCTTGTCTCAGTTTTATATGTGTTTGTTAGTTTCATAATACTCCAAAGAATGACTGGGCACATGTGGGAATATTAACCCATTTGAATGGCATAAGTTGGACCATAAGTTTTAAGGCGAGGCAAGTGTTTGCACAGATAAAAACACTTTTTCAGGAAGACTGTTAGAGATTCTAGCTACATAGATCTGAAATGTTGGCCTCCTCCATTTTTAATCCTGACTCTGGGACCAGCAGGAGGCCAGTCCCTGTGCTCCTCAGAGTCCCAGCAGGAGGCCAGTCCCTGTGCTCCTCAGAGTCTCAGCAGGAGACCAGTCCCTGTGCTCCTCAGAGTCCCAGCAGGAGTCCAGTCCCTGTGCTCCTCAGAGTCCCAGCAGGAGGCCAGTCCCTGTGCTCCTCAGAGTCCCAGCAGGAGGCCAGTCCCTGTGCTCCTCAGAGTCTCAGCAGGAGACCAGTCCCTGTGCTCCTCAGAGTCTCAGCAGGAGGCCAGTCCCTGTGCTCCTCAGAGTCCCAGCAGGAGGCCAGTCCCTGTGCTCCTCAGAGTCCCAGCAGGAGTCCAGTCCCTGTGCTCCTCAGAGTCCCAGCAGGAGGCCAGTCCCTGTGCTCCTCAGAGTCCCAGCAGGAGGCCAGTCCCTGTGCTCCTCAGAGTCCCAGCAGGAGGCCAGTCCCTGTGCTCCTCAGAGTCCCAGCAGGAGGCCAGTCCCTGTGCTCCTCAGAGTCTCAGCAGGAGGCCAGTCCCTGTGCTCCTCAGAGTCTCAGCAGGAGGCCAGTCCCTGTGCTCCTCAGAGTCTCAGCAGGAGTCCAGTCCCTGTGCTCCTCAGAGTCTCAGCAGGAGGCCAGTCCCTGTGCTCCTCAGAGTCTCAGCAGGAGGCCAGTCCCTGTGCTCCTCAGAGTCTCAGCAGGAGGCCAGTCCCTGTGCTCCTCAGAGTCTCAGCAGGAGACCAGTCCCTGTGCTCCTCAGAGTTGGTTCATTTGGCACTAACATGTCACTAATGTACTTTTCCGTGGACTATGGAGGGACTTGTAACAAACCGATCTGGTTTAAAGTCTAGTCTCTGGCTCTGGTCTGGCTCTGGTCTGGCCCTGGTCTGGCCCTGGTTTGGCCCCGGTCTGGCTCTGGTCTCGCCCTGGTCTGGCTCCGGTCTCGCCCCGGTCTGGCTCTGGTCTCGCCCCGGTCTGGCTCTGGTCTCGCCCCGGTCTGGCTCTGGTCTCGCCCTGGTCTCGCCCTGGTCTGGCTCTGGTCTGGCTCCGGTCCAGGCCGTGTCCGAAGTCTTGAGATTCCTCCAGTGGGTGATAATGTGGAGAGGAGGCAGCTCACGCCTGTCACAGCAGCAAAGACAGATTTACCGCGGGATAAAACCAAACCCGGAGTTTTTAAATGACCGCCACAAATCAACTTTTAATCTCTGAGGCTTTGGATGAAAGAGAAAGAAGCTGTAAGACTTTAAAATCCAGATACAAACATATTGGATTCTGAGCTTGTGTAAGATGTTTGTTATCACAGCCCTGTTGTAAATCACATTAATATCATTCAAAAGTAAGAGATTGTGTGTGTGTGTGTGTGTGTGTGTGTGTGTGTGTGTGTGTGTGTGTGTGTGTGTGTGTGTGTGTGTGTGTGTGTGTTGCTTCATGGTCGGACTTTTAGAGGAAAAGTGGAAATGTCCAATGAAAGGAGGTCCTTTATTGGGTTATTTACTCGCAGAGGAAGTCGGAGAGTCCTGATCTAAACCAACGGCCCGAAGAAAAACAAACACCCATTCTACAGCGGGTTAAATATCGTCCTGAAAATAAACACATTATAATCGTCACACCTCCTGCTCTCAGGTCAAAACATCAGATTCTGTTTCATGCAAGAGTTCGGGTTAGATTGACTGTAAATGTTTGGTCAGATTAGGTAAAATTATCAATCATCTCCATCGATCACATTTTTTATAACTTATTACTAAGACTTGAAATACCATGTGGCGACACTGGTGTGGCTGTATTTTTAAAGTCAGAATTGTTATTTTGTGTCTTGTATGTTTTAAATGGGACCCAATTTAAAGGAGCTAAACCCGTTTCTGCAAAGTTTGAGGGTTTAGCCCCGCCCCCAACTCGCTCACAGGCTTCTCATTTGAAATCAGACTAAATGGCTTTGTCCCATTTGCAAATCGTGTTTTAAAACAGTGAGAAATTACTGAAATTATCATAAAAATCACTCAATTCAAGCTTTATTACCTCATATTTGATGATTTTTCTCGGGGCTGCAGTTGGAAAGTTGCTGTATACTTCATGTTCCTGGCCACGTTTAAATAAACTAGTAAATAAAATAAGAATCCATCAACAATAGTAAAATAAAACTTCTGTTGTGTGTTTTTGGCTTGTACAGACTTTTCCCCAAAACATGGTCCAGTCTCAGGTCCAAAGAAAACCCAGATCCTGTTCAGGGAGAACCTCAGGCCTTAATTTAGTCTGAGGTAAACGCTGATGAAGCTCAGTTTGTAATTATGTTTGTAAAAGTCACTGCGTCGTGCTGTGTCCTAAATAAACAGGATCGCTAAGCAGCGCCACAAACACACAGCTGCGAAATCACAGCCTGGTGTCTCTCTGGTCTCTCCTCTGGTCTCTCCTCTGGTGTGCCCTCTGGTGTCTCTCTGGTCTCTCTCTGGTCTCTCCTCTGGTCTCTCTCTGGTCTCTCTCTGGTCTCTCCACTGGGCTCTCCTCTGGTGTCTCCTCTGGTCTCTCCCTGGTCTCTCTCTGGTGTCTCCTCTGGTGTCTCCTCTTGTCTCTCTGGTCTCTCTCTGGTCTCTCCCTGGTCTCTCTCTGGTGTCTCCTCTGGTGTCTCCTCTTGTCTCTCTGGTCTCTCCCTGGTCTCTCTCTGGTGTCTCCTCTGGTGTCTCCTCTTGTCTCTCTTGTCTCTCTCTGGTCTCTCCGCTGGTCTCTCCTCTGGTGTCCCCTCTGGTATTGTGTGAGTTGAGGTGGATGCTGTTGACTAAGGAGTGTTTCAGGTTTTCCTCTTGTGTTTCTGGACTATTTTAACCTGTGCTGTTTTGTGTGTCAGACCAGTGTGGGCGGGTCCCAGCTCAAAAGTGTCCAAAATGACGTGCCCTGACACGCTGCAATACCACCCCGGGCCTGTGGGGGTGGTGCTGACACGCTGCAATACCACCCCGGGCCTGTGGGGGTGGTGCTGACACGCTGCAGTACCACCCCGGGCCTGTGGGGGTGGTGCTGACATGCTGCAGTACCACCCCGGGCCTGTGGGGGTGGTGCTGACATGCTGCAGTACCACCCCGGGCCTGTGGGGGTGGACCCAGAAGAAGAATTAGCCAATGCTAACATATAGCATCTTCTTACCTCTGGAAAACGTCTTTACAGGATGGTCCAAAGTTGTTTCTTGGCCCAAAGCTCCGTTCCACATGTGTGTCAATGCTGAGTGTTCTGGACCAGTCTAGTTTAGTCGCTGTGGACTTTAGAAGTCACTCGTTTAAATGAATGGAGCTCGTGCAGCTGACGCATGCACAGATGTGTTTTTTCACACTTTCCAGCCCCCGCGGCCATTTTGGATAGCTCCATGAAAGCCTAATTTTTGGCACATTCGTTTGAACGGCGGAAATACTGACTCTGTCCGTTAATAAATACAGTCTATGGTCAGACTAAGTGGACTGAGCCAGTGCTGTGTAGAAGTCTCCATCCCCCCTTAGCATGTTTCCTCTTCATCAGCCCTTAGCATGTTTCTTCTTCATCCCCCCTTAGCATGTTTCCTCTTCATCAGCCCTTAGCATGTTTCTTCTTCATCAGCCCTTAGCATGTTTCCTCTTCATCAGCCCTTAGCATGTTTCCTCTTCATCAGCCCTTAGCATGTTTCCTCTTCATCAGCCCTTAGCATGTTTCTCCTCTTCATCAGCCCTTAGCATGTTTCCTCTTCATCAGCCCTTAGCATGTTTCCTCTTCATCAGCCCTTAGCATGTTTCCTCTTCATCAGCCCTTAGCATGTTTCCTCCTCATCCCCCCTTAGCATGTTTCCTCTTCATCAGCCCTTAGCATGTTTCTCCTCTTCATCAGCCCTTAGCATGTTTCTCCTCTTTATCAGCCCTTAGCATGTTTCCTCTTCATCAGCCCTTAGCATGTTTCCTCCTCATCCCCCCTTAGCATGTTTCCTCTTCATCCCCCCTTAGCATGTTTCCTCTTCATCAGCCCTTAGCATGTTTCTCCTCTTTATCAGCCCTTAGCATGTTTCCTCTTCATCAGCCCTTAGCATGTTTCCTCTTCATCAGCCCTTAGCATGTTTCCTCTTCATCAGCCCTTAGCATGTTTCTTCTTCATCCCCCCTTAGCATGTTTCCTCTTCATCAGCCCTTAGCATGTTTCTTCTTCATCCCCCCTTAGCATGTTTCCTCTTCATCAGCCCTTAGCATGTTTCCTCTTCATCAGCCCTTAGCATGTTTCCTCTTCATCAGCCCTTAGCATGTTTCTCCTCTTCATCAGCCCTTAGCATGTTTCCTCTTCATTAGCCCTTAGCATGTTTCCTCTTTATCAGCCCTTAGCATGTTTCTCCTCTTCATCAGCCTTAGCATGTTTCCTCTTCATCAGCCCTTAGCATGTTTCCTCTTCATTAGCCCTTAGCATGTTTCCTCTTCATCAGCCCTTAGCATGTTTCCTCTTCATCAGCCCTTAGCATGTTTCCTCTTCATTAGCCCTTAGCATGTTTCCTCTTCATCAGCCCTTAGCATGTTTCCTCTTCATTAGCCCTTAGCATGTTTCCTCTTCATTAGCCCTTTGCATGTTTCCTCTTCATCAGCCCTTAGCATGTTTCCTCTTCATCAGCCCTTAGCATGTTTCCTCTTTCATTAGCCCTTAGCATGTTTCCTCTTCATCAGCCCTTAGCATGTTCCTCTTCATCAGCCCTTAGCATGTTTCCTCTTCATCAGCCCTTAGCATGTTTCCTCTTCATCAGCCCTTAGCATGTTTCCTCTCCATCCCCCCTTAGCATGTTTCCTCTTCATCAGCCCTTAGCATGTTTCCTCTTCATCAGCCCTTAGCATGTTTCCTCTTCATCAGCCCTTAGCATGTTTCCTCTTCATCAGCCCTTAGCATGTTTCCTCTTCATCAGCCCTTAGCATGTTTCCTCTTCATCAGCCCTTAGCATGTTTCCTCTTCATCAGCCCTTAGCATGTTTCCTCTTCATCAGCCCTTAGCATGTTTCCTCTTCATCAGCCCTTAGCATGTTTCCTCTTCATCAGCCCTTAGCATGTTTCCTCTTCATCAGCCCTTAGCATGTTTCCTCTTCATCAGCCCTTAGCATGTTTCCTCTTCATCAGCCCTTAGCATGTTTCCTCTTCATCCCCCCTTAGCATGTTTCCTCTTCATCAGCCCTTAGCATGTTTCCTCTTCATCAGCCCTTAGCATGTTTCCTCTTCATCAGCCCTTAGCATGTTTCCTCTTCATCCCCCCTTAGCATGTTTCCTCTTCATCAGCCCTTAGCATGTTTCCTCTTCATCAGCCCTTAGCATGTTTCCTCTTCATCCCCCTTAGCATGTTTCCTCTTCATTAGCCCTTAGCATGTTTCCTCTTCATCAGCCCTTAGCATGTTTCCTCTTCATCAGCCCTTAGCATGTTTCCTCTTCATCAGCCCTTAGCATGTTTCCTCTTCATCAGCCCTTAGCATGTTTCCTCTTCATCAGCCCTTAGCATGTTTCCTCTTCATCCCCCCTTAGCATGTTTCCTCTTCATTAGCCCTTAGCATGTTTCTCCTCTTTATCAGCCCTTAGCATGTTTCCTCTTCATCAGCCCTTAGACAGACACACAGACATAGCTAACACAAGTGCAGACAGATACAGCCTCTCTCTCTCTCTCTCTCTCTCTCTCTCTCTCTCTCTCTCTCTCTCTCTCTCTCTCTCTCTCTCTCTCTGTCTCTGTCTCTCTCTCTCTCTGTCTCTGTCTCTCTCTCTCTCTCTCTCTCTCTCTCTCTCTCTCTCTCTCTCTCTCTCTCTCTCTCTCTCTCTCTCTCTCTCTCTCTCTCTCTGTCTCTCTCTCTCTCTCTCTCTGTCTCTCTCTCTCTCTCTCTCTCTCTCTCTCTCTCTCTCTCTCTCTCTCTCTCTCTCTCTCTCTCTCTCTGTCTCTCTCTCTCTCTCTCTCTCTCTCTCTCTCTCTCTCTCTCTCTCTGTCTCTCTCTCTCTCTCTCTCTCTCTCTCTCTCTCTCTCTCTCTCCTTCTTTAATACTTGCATAAACCATATTTAGACCTAACAAACAGCGCCGTATAATTTTTCTGCCGTTTTGCGTCAGCGTCCGTGTGACCTCCTCCTCCGCTGCTCGTGGCGGTCTGTCTTGAAGTCTCTCTCTCGTCTTGGGTTACCCGCTGTGGCTTAGGGCCCGGTGCATTGTGGGTGGCTGAGGTCATCGTCCCGTCAGCGGCACCTCGCGACTCCTGACAGATCTGTCCTGCCCCAAAATCACTTCTGTTCTCTCTGCGCTGGGTTAGCTGCAGATAGAGATCGTACAGTTTGACGTTTCCCTGGTTTTTGATTGGACGGCGGCTGCAGCGGCGTTGGAGACCCTCGAAGTTGGGTTTTCCTGGTCTTTAAAACTCATAAATCACACCAACGTCTGGAGCCGTAGCATCAACATTTCAGGAAGTTTTGACGTGAGCTGATTTAGGACGTGCTTCGGGGGCGCGGGTCGTCAACTGGAGATGCAGCGATTAGGACGAACCAACGGGACATTGTTTTAGGAAGCCCTGAACTGTACAGGACCTCAGGGCTATTTAGAGAGACTGACCACAGACGCTGATGAGAGAGGGGGGGAGGGGGGAGGGAGGGAGGGAGGGGGGGAGAGAGAGGAGAGGGAGAGAGGGGAGAGAGAGGGAGGGAGAGAGACTGACCACAGACGCTGATGAGAGAGGGGGAGGGGGGAGGGAGGGAGGGAGTGGGGAGAGAGAGAGGGAGAGAGGGAGAGAGAGGGAGGGAGAGGGAGGGAGAGAGACTGACCACAGACGCTGATGAGAGAGGGGGGGAGGGGGGAGGGAGGGAGGGAGGGAGAGAGAGAGACTGACCACAGACGCTGATGAGAGAGGGGGAGGGGGGGAGGGGGAGAGAGAGAGGGAGGGAGAGAGAGAGACTGACCACAGACGCTGATGAGAGAGGGGGGGAGGGGGGGAGGGAGGGAGGGAGGGGGGAGAGAGAGAGGGAGAGAGGGAGAGAGAGGGAGGGAGAGAGACTGGCCACAGACGCTGATGAGAGAGGGGGGGAGGGGGGAGGGAGGGAGGGAGGGGGGAGAGAGAGAGGGAGAGAGGGAGAGAGAGGGAGGGAGAGAGACTGACCACAGACGCTGATGAGAGAGGGGGGGAGGGGGGAGGGAGGGAGGGAGTGGGGGAGAGAGAGAGGGAGGGAGAGAGACTGACCACAGACGCTGATGAGAGAGGGGGGGAGGGGGGAGGGAGGGAGGGAGGGAGGGAGGGGGGAGAGAGAGAGGGAGAGAGGGGAGAGAGGGAGAGAGAGGGAGGGAGAGAGACTGACCACAGACGCTGATGAGAGAGGAGGGGAGGGGGGAGGGAGGGAGGGAGGGGGAGAGAGAGAGGGAGGGAGAGAGACTGACCACAGACGCTGATGAGAGAGGGGGGGAGGGGGGAGGGAGGGAGGGAGGGGGGAGAGAGAGAGGGAGAGAGGGAGAGAGAGGGAGAGAGAGGGAGGGAGAGAGACTGACCACAGACGCTGATGAGAGAGGGGGGGAGGGGGAGGGAGGGAGGGAGTGGGGAGAGAGAGAGGGAGAGAGGGAGAGAGAGGGAGAGAGAGGGAGGGAGAGAGACTGGCCACAGACGCTGATGAGAGAGGGGGGGAGGGGGGAGGGAGGGAGAGAGAGGGAGGGAGAGAGAGAGACTGACCACAGACGCTGATGAGAGAGGGGGAGGGGGGAGGGGGAGAGAGAGGGAGGGAGAGAGAGAGACTGACCACAGACGCTGATGAGAGAGGGGGAGGGGGGGAGGGGGAGAGAGAGGGGAGGGAGAGAGAGAGACTGACCACAGACGCTGATGAGAGAGGGGGAGGGGGGAGGGGGAGAGAGAGAGGGAGGGAGAGAGAGAGACTGACCACAGACGCTGATGAGAGAGGGGGGGAGGGGGGAGGGAGGGAGGGAGGGGGGAGAGAGAGAGGGAGAGAGGGAGAGAGAGGGAGAGAGAGGGAGGGAGAGAGACTGACCACAGACGCTGATGAGAGAGGGGGGGAGGGGGGAGGGAGGGAGGGAGGGGGGGGAGAGAGAGGGGGAGAGAGGGAGAGAGAGGGAGAGAGAGGGAGGGAGAGAGACTGGCCACAGACGCTGATGAGAGAGGGGGGGAGGGGGGAGGGGGGAGGGGGAGAGAGAGGGAGGGAGAGAGACTGGCCACAGACGCTGATGAGAGAGGGGGGGAGGGGGGAGGGAGGGATAGAGAGAGGGAGGGAGAGAGAGAGACTGACCACAGACGCTGATGAGAGAGGGGGAGGGGGGAGGGGGAGAGAGAGGGAGGGAGAGAGAGAGACTGACCACAGACGCTGGCTGAGTGGATAGCACTCTCGCCTCTCAGCAAGAAGGTCCTGGGTTCGAATCCCGGTCGGACCAGGGCCTTTCTGAGTGGAGTTTGCATGTTCTCCCTGTGTCTGCGTAGGTTTCCTCCGGGTGCTCCGGTTTCCCCTACCTCTAAAAATATGTACAATAGGTCTGGCATGTGCCTCCTGTACTGGCCCCGCTCCCAAAAATAACAATTGTAAACTGCTTTGAGACTCCGATGTGCAGTGAAAAGGCTGTATATAAATAAAGATCACGATCACAAAGATCACAAGGGTTGTCTAATATTTGTTCACATTTTTTTATTCAATTATTTTGTTCATCCTTTTTTATTTTAGAATTATATTCGAATTTTGAAGTCGAAGTCCTGGTGTTAAGCAGCGCTGTAGAGACTAGAGGACACAGGCTGTAGAGACTAGAGGACACAGGCTGTAGAGACTAGAGGACACAGGCTGTAGAGACTAGAGGACACAGGCTGTAGAGACTAGAGGACACAGGCTGTAGAGACTAGAGGACACAGGCTGTAGAGACTAGAGGACACAGGCTGTAGAGACTAGAGGACACAGGCTGTAGAGACTAGAGGACACAGGCTGTAGAGACTAGAGGACACAGGCTGTAGAGACTAGAGGACACAGGCTGTACACAGGCTGTAGAGAGGACACAGGCTGTAGAGAGAGGACACAGGCTGTAGAGCTGTAGAGACTAGAGGACACAGGCTGTAGAGACTAGAGGACACAGGCACTAGAGGACACAGGCTGTAGAGACTAGAGGACACAGGCTGTAGAGACTAGAGGACACAGGCTGTAGAGGACACAGGCTGTAGAGAGAGGACACAGGCTGTAGAGACTAGAGACTAGAGGACACAGGCTGTAGAGGCTAGAGACACAGGCTAGAGACTAGAGGACACAGGCTGTAGAGACTAGAGGACACAGGCTGTAGAGACTAGAGGACACAGGCTGTAGAGACTAGAGGACACAGGCTGTAGAGACTAGAGGACACAGACTGTAGAGACTAGAGGACACAGGCTGTAGAGACTAGAGGACACAGACTGTAGAGACTAGAGGACACAGGCTGTAGAGGACTAGAGGACACAGGCTGTAGAGACTAGAGGACACAGGCTGTAGAGACTAGAGGACACAGGCTGTAGAGACTAGAGGACACAGGCTGTAGAGACTAGAGGACACAGGCTGTAGAGACTAGAGGACACAGGCTGTAGAGACTAGAGGACGCAGGCTGTAGAGACTAGAGGACGCAGGCTGTAGAGACTAGAGGACACAGGCTGTAGAGACTAGAGGACACAGGCTGTAGAGACTAGAGGACACAGGCTGTAGAGACTAGAGGACACAGGCTGTAGAGACTAGAGGACACAGGCTGTAGACACTAGAGGACACAGGCTGTAGAGACTAGAGGACACAGGCTGTAGAGACTAGAGGACACAGGCTGTAGAGGCTAGAGGACACAGGCTGTAGAGGACTAGAGGACACAGGCTGTAGAGACTAGAGGACACAGGCTGTAGAGACTAGAGGACACAGGCTGTAGAGACTAGAGGACACAGGCTGTAGAGACTAGAGGACACAGGCTGTAGAGACTAGAGGACACAGGCTGTAGAGACTAGAGGACACAGGCTGTAGAGACTAGAGGACACAGGCTGTAGAGACTAGAGGACACAGGCTGTAGAGACTAGAGGACACAGGCTGTAGAGACTAGAGGACACAGACTGTAGAGACTAGAGGACACAGGCTGTAGAGACTAGAGGACACAGACTGTAGAGGCTAGAGGACACAGGCTGTAGAGGACTAGAGGACACAGGCTGTAGAGGCTAGAGGACACAGGCTGTAGAGACTAGAGGACACAGGCTGTAGAGACTAGAGGACACAGGCTGTAGAGACTAGAGGACACAGGCTGTAGAGACTAGAGGACACAGGCTGTAGAGACTAGAGGACGCAGGCTGTAGAGACTAGAGGACGCAGGCTGTAGAGACTAGAGGACACAGGCTGTAGAGACTAGAGGACACAGGCTGTAGAGACTAGAGGACACAGGCTGTAGAGACTAGAGGACACAGGCTGTAGAGACTAGAGGACACAGGCTGTAGACACTAGAGGACACAGGCTGTAGAGACTAGAGGACACAGGCTGTAGAGACTAGAGGACGCAGGCTGTAGAGGCTAGAGGACACAGGCTGTAGAGGACTAGAGGACACAGGCTGTAGAGACTAGAGGACACAGGCTGTAGAGACTAGAGGACACAGGCTGTAGAGACTAGAGGACACAGGCTGTAGAGACTAGAGGACACAGGCTGTAGAGGACTAGAGGACACAGGCTGTAGAGACTAGAGGACACAGGCTGTAGAGACTAGAGGACGCAGGCTGTAGAGGCTAGAGGACACAGGCTGTAGAGACTAGAGGACACAGGCTGTAGAGACTAGAGGACACAGGCTGTAGAGACTAGAGGACACAGGCTGTAGAGACTAGAGGACACAGACTGTAGAGACTAGAGGACGCAGGCTGTAGAGACTAGAGGACACAGGCTGTAGAGACTAGAGGACACAGGCTGTAGAGACTAGAGGACACAGGCTGTAGAGACTAGAGGACGCAGGCTGTAGAGACTAGAGGACACAGGCTGTAGAGACTAGAGGACACAGGCTGTAGAGACTAGAGGACACAGGCTGTAGAGACTAGAGGACACAGGCTGTAGAGACTAGAGGACACATACTGTAGAGGCTAGAGGACACAGGCTGTATAGGACTAGAGGACGCAGGCTGTAGAGACTAGAGGACGCAGGCTGTTCACTGCTCGTTCTGTGATTGGAGGAGAACGTCCCGCTCAGACTCTACTCAGCACTTTTCACTGCTTGTATTTCTTACACAGCTGAATCAATGACCCTTAAGTTTTCAATTAAATGATGTATTATGATACAACTTGTATGTAGTAAAAAGCATTTTTATGAACTACTTAGAAAAAATATCGGGTATAGCTTCTTTAATTACCTACTTATAGTTTGCAAAGGCACACCAGACAAAAGTGGCCATGGCCCGCTGGTTGAAAAACACTGGTATAGCAGACTGAAACAACCAGATGAGAGAGAGAGGGAGAGAAAGACAGAAAGAGAGACAGAGAGAGTTTATTCATCCAACTGAATGTCTCCATCTGTGAGATAGTAAAGGATTGATTGATGAAACTGTATATATCTTTCTTGTCATAGGTTCGAATCCCAGTGTCTTTCTCCTCTTGTCTGCGCTGTATAAATAAACATGTCTTCCTTCCTTCCCTGTGGGTGCAGCTCCACGGCTACATGGAGAGCGAGCCCCTGACCTTGCAGCTGTTCATCGGCACCGCGGACGACCGTCTGCTGCGGCCGCACGCCTTCTACCAGGTCCACCGCATCACCGGCAAAACCGTGTCCACGCCGAGTCACGAGGCCCTGCACCACAACACCAAGGTCCTGGAGATCCCTCTGCTGCCGGAGAACAACATGAGGGCCATGTGAGTACTGGGGGCCCCGGAGAGTACTGTAGGGCCCCTGAGAGTACTGTAGGGTCGTGAGAGTACTGTAGGGCCCTGAGAGTACTGCGGGCTCCTGAGAGTACTGTAGGGCCCCTGAGAGTACTGTAGGGTCGTGAGAGTACTGTAGGGCCCTGAGAGTACTGCGGGCTCCTGAGAGTACTGTAGGGTCGTGAGAGTACTGCGGGCCCCTGAGAGTACTGTAGGGTCGTGAGAGTACTGCGGGCCCCTGAGAGTACTGTAGGGTCCCTGAGAGTACTGCGGGCCCCTGAGAGTACTGCGGGCTCCTGAGAGTACTGCGGGCCCCGGAGAGTACTGCGGGCCCCTGAGAGTACAGTAGGCCCCTGAGATTACTGCGGGCCCCTGAGAGTACTGCGGGCCCCTGAGAGTACTGCGGGCCCCTGAGAGTACAGTAGGCCCCTGAGATTACTGCGGGCCCCTGAGAGTACTGCGGGCCCCTGAGAGTACTGTAGGCCCCTGAGATTACTGCGGGCCCCTGAGAGTACTGCGGGGCCCCTGAGCTACGGCACAGTTTACAGATGACTTCACAGACTCTGACTAACAGGACAGTGATGAGGGCGATGGGTGTAAACAACAAAAAACTATGATTAAATTTGTAAATGTTATTCAGCTCTCTGTCTCTCTCTCTCTGTCTCTCTCTCTCTGTCTCTCTCTGTCTGTCTCTCTCTCTCTCTCTCTCTGTCTCTCTGTCTCTCTGCTCTCTCTGTCTCTCTGTCTCTCTCTCTGTCTCTCTCTCTCTCTGTCTCTCTGTCTCTCTCTCTCTCTCTGTCTCTCTCTGTCTCTGTCTCTCTCTGGTCTTAGGTCTCTCTCTCTCTGTGTCTGGATATTTCATATTGACTTCTTGTTGGATAATGATGGATGAAACTATATATTTTGGGCCTCAATAATTATTGTCTTACATTTACAATAAGATTAATTAATTGGTTTCTCCCTCTCTCTCCCTCTCTCTCTCCCCCTCTCCCTCTCTCCCTCTCTCTACCTCTCACTCTGGTCTCTCTCTCTCACCCTCTTGGTCTCTGGTCTCTCCCCCCTCTCCCTCTTCCTCTCCCCTTCTCTCTCCCTGAGCTGCTGTTTGGGTTCCTCTCCCCCCTCTCCCTCTATCTCTGGTCTCTCTCCTTTCCCTCTCCCTCTCTCTCTGGTCTCTCTCCTTTCCCTCTCCCTCTCTCTCTGGTCTCTCTCCTCTCTCTCCCTCTCTCTCTCTGTTGTGGCCCCGGCGCTGGCCCCGGCGCTGGCCCCGGCGCTGGCCCCGGTCCACAGTGAGCGTTTCTGAGGCTGGGGCTCAGGTTTCAGCAGGAGCTGCGTCCTGGGACAGTGTCTGTGGTGCTCTGTGCTTGGATCAGCACTTTCTCTGCTTTAATGGATCTAACACATAAGCTTCGTGTTAGCGGACCACGGGCGCCGCTCGCTCCTCTCACGCGCCGGGGACATCCTGTACAGAGGCGCTGAGACAGACGAGACGTTTGGACACGTTTTATGAATTTGTAAAAGCAGCAAGACTTGGGTCAATCTCTGCTAAGTCTGAGCAGATGTTCAGACGTTAGAGATCTCTGTTTCCTTCAGACGTTAGAGATCTCTGTTTCCTTCAGACGTTAGAGATCTCTGTTTGGTTCAGACGTTAGAGATCTCTGTTTGGTTCAGACGTTAGAGATCTCTGTTTGGTTCAGACGTTAGAGATCTCTGTTTGGTTCAGATGTTAGAGATCTCTGTTTGGTTCAGACGTTAGAGATCTCTGTTTCCTTCAGACGTTAGAGATCTCTGTTTCCTTCAGACGTTAGAGATCTCTGTTTGGTTCTGACGTTAGAGATCTCTGTTTCCTTCAGATGTTAGAGATCTCTGTTTGGTTCAGACGTTAGAGATCTCTGTTTGGTTCTGACGTTAGAGATCTCTGTTTGGTTCAGACGTTAGAGATCTGTTTGGTTCAGACGTTAGAGATCTCTGTTTGGTTCAGACGTTAGAGATCTCTGTTTGGTTCAGACGTTAGAGATCTGTTTGGTTCAGACGTTAGAGATCTGTTTGGTTCAGACATTAGAGATCTCTGTTTGGTTCAGACATTAGAGATCTCTGTTTGGTTCTGACGTTAGAGATCTCTGTTTGGTTCAGATGTTAGAGATCTGTTTGGTTCAGATGTTAGAGATCTCTGTTTGGTTCAGATGTTAGAGATCTGTTTGGTTCAGACGTTAGAGATCTGTTTGGTTCAGACGTTAGAGATCTGTTTGGTTCAGACGTTAGAGATCTCTGTTTGGTTCAGACGTTAGAGATCTCTGTTTGGTTCAGACGTTAGAGATCTCTGTTTGGTTCAGACGTTAGAGATCTCTGTTTGGTTCAGATGTTAGAGATCTCTGTTTGGTTCAGACGTTAGAGATCTCTGTTTCCTTCAGATGTTAGAGATCTCTGCTTGGTTCAGACGTTAGAGATCTCTGTTTGGTTCAGACGTTAGAGATCTCTGTTTCCTTCAGATGTTAGAGATCTCTGTTTGGTTCAGACGTTAGAGATCTCTGTTTGGTTCTGACGTTAGAGATCTCTGTTTGGTTCAGACGTTAGAGATCTGTTTGGTTCAGACATTAGAGATCTCTGTTTGGTTCAGACGTTAGAGATCTCTGTTTGGTTCAGACGTTAGAGATCTCTGTTTGGTTCAGACATTAGAGATCTCTGTTTGGTTCTGACGTTAGAGATCTCTGTTTGGTTCAGACGTTAGAGATCTCTGTTTGGTTCAGATGTTAGAGATCTCTGTTTGGTTCAGACGTTAGAGATCTCTGTTTGGTTCAGACGTTAGAGATCTCTGTTTGGTTCAGATGTTAGAGATCTCTGTTTGGTTCAGACGTTAGAGATCTCTGTTTCCTTCAGATGTTAGAGATCTCTGTTTGGTTCAGACGTTAGAGATCTCTGTTTGGTTCAGACGTTAGAGATCTCTGTTTGGTTCAGACGTTAGAGATCTCTGTTTCCTTCAGACGTTAGAGATCTCTGTTTGGTTCAGACGTTAGAGATCTCTGTTTCCTTCAGACGTTAGAGATCTGTTTGGTTCAGACGTTAGAGATCTCTGTTTCCTTCAGACGTTAGAGATCTGTTTGGTTCAGACGTTAGAGATCTCTGTTTGGTTCAGACGTTAGAGATCTGTTTGGTTCAGACGTTAGAGATCTGTTTGGTTCAGATGTTAGAGATCTCTGTTTGGTTCAGACGTTAGAGATCTCTGTTTCCTTCAGACGTTAGAGATCTCTGTTTGGTTCAGACGTTAGAGATCTCTGTTTCCTTCAGACGTTAGAGATCTGTTTGGTTCAGACGTTAGAGATCTCTGTTTGGTTCAGACGTTAGAGATCTCTGTTTGGTTCAGACATTAGAGATCTCTGTTTGGTTCAGATGTTAGAGATCTCTGTTTGGTTCAGATGTTAGAGATCTGTTTGGTTCAGATGTTAGAGATCTGTTTGGTTCAGATGTTAGAGATCTCTGTTTGGTTCAGATGTTAGAGATCTGTTTGGTTCAGACGTTAGAGATCTGTTTGGTTCAGATGTTAGAGATCTCTGTTTGGTTCAGACGTTAGAGATCTCTGTTTCCTTCAGACGTTAGAGATCTGTTTGGTTCAGACGTTAGAGATCTGTTTGGTTCAGACGTTAGAGATCTGTTTGGTTCAGACGTTAGAGATCTGTTTGGTTCAGATGTTAGAGATCTCTGTTTGGTTCAGACGTTAGAGATCTCTGTTTGGTTCAGACGTTAGAGATCTCTGTTTGGTTCTGACGTTAGAGATCTCTGTTTGGTTCAGACGTTAGAGATCTGTTTGGTTCAGATGTTAGAGATCTCTGTTTGGTTCAGATGTTAGAGATCTCTGTTTGGTTCAGACGTTAGAGATCTGTTTGGTTCAGACGTTAGAGATCTGTTTGGTTCAGACGTTAGAGATCTCTGTTTGGTTCAGATGTTAGAGATCTGTTTGGTTCACACGTTAGAGATCTGTTTGGTTCAGATGTTAGAGATCTCTGTTTGGTTCAGACGTTAGAGATCTCTGTTTCCTTCAGATGTTAGAGATCTCTGTTTGGTTCAGATGTTAGAGATCTGTTTGGTTCAGATGTTAGAGATCTGTTTGGTTCAGATGTTAGAGATCTGTTTGGTTCAGATGTTAGAGATCTCTGTTTGGTTCAGACGTTAGAGATCTGTTTGGTTCAGATGTTAGAGATCTGTTTGGTTCAGATGTTAGAGATCTCTGTTTGGTTCAGATGTTAGAGATCTGTTTGGTTCAGATGTTAGAGATCTCTGTTTGGTTCAGATGTTAGAGATCTCTGTTTGGTTCAGATGTTAGAGATCTGTTTGGTTCAGATGTTAGAGATCTGTTTGGTTCAGATGTTAGAGATCAGGACTCCCTTGTTCTTAAACTCTAACCTGGTCAGACAAAGGCTCAATAAAACTATTAGGGTTGAAATAGTTACTTTCATTCACTCGTCACGCTTTTGTTTAGTATTTAGTATATTTTTTGTAAAAGGGAAACTTTAGTTAAAAACTGATTCGATACAATTTGAGGTAATTTCTTGAATCCAGCGGTTTTTGTCTTAATTTGAGTTTATTCTGATTGTCTTAAAACAAGATTTGCCAAAAGGACAAAGCCATTTAGTCTTCATTCAACTGCTAAAGCTAGGCTAAATGCTAAAGCTAGGCTAAATGCTAAAGCTAGGCTAAATGCTAAATGCCTCACTCACTCGGGCTCATTACATACAGTACGTGACGGTCAACTCAGATCCAATGGTTTCAATCTGCAAAAGAAGTTACCCCTCCCACCAAGCTTTGTGCCGGCACCGGGGCTGAAAGATTAGCGTCGCCTGGAACTCTCAAAGATCAATGGGAAACTCTCAAAGATCTATGGGAAACTCTCAAAGATCTATGGGAAACTCTCAAAGATCTATGGGAAACTCTCAAAGATCTATGGGAAACTCTCAAAGATCTCTGGGAAACTCGCCTGTATTTGGGCCTCGTCTGGTCCTCCCGGTTCTGTGCAGTGGATGATCTCCCATGATGCATTGCGCCAAACACGCGTGTGTGGGTCTCACACCGGGTCTCACGCACGTGCACAGAGGGTCTCATGCACGTGCACAGAGGGTCTCACGCACGTGCACAGAGGGGCTCACGCACGTGCACAGAGGGTCTCACGCACGTGCACAGAGGGTCTCACGCACGTGCACAGAGGGTCTCACACACGTGCACAGAGGGGCTCGGCTCTGACCAATCAGAGCAGTTCATCAGAGCGGGAGTTAGAGCGAGAGCCAGAGGAGCAGAGTTTGTGGCACTAAAGTGTGGATTTAAACAACACCAAAGGATTTAAGAAGAAAAAAAGTTCAGGACGACAAGGGACACTAACATCCCCACAAAATCTGACCTTTATGAAAGCTGTAGGTTCTCTGTCAGGTTCTCTGTCAGGTTCTCTGTGTTGGTTCTCTGTCAGGTTCTCTGTCAGGTTCTCTGTCAGGTTCTCTGTTGGTTCTCTGTCAGGTTCTCTGTCAGGTTCTCTGTCAGCTGAGGTTGAGCTGTTTTAGTTTACATTGAGTTCTATGGGGAACATTTCTGTGTAGCCCACGTGAATTTAGTCTGGTTTAATCTAACTTAGTCTGGTTCAGTCTACAGTACCGCGAGAATCCCCTGAGCACATGAGTTCTTCAGCTCCAAGCAGTAACACCCTCTCCAGTTATTATATAGGTCCATTTCTCCCACCTGTTAATGGAGTCAATGGAGCAAATCCAGACCTTAGTACAAATGAAACTAGTACAATGGTTTGGTAAGACCAGGCTAGGAATGATGTGTTTGTGTCTCAACTTAATAAATGTATTGATTTGATTTGGACACAACAGTTCCATTGGACAGACCAGACCTTTAGTGAGATATAGCCAAAAAAAGCCAAAACATGATCAAAGAAGAAACCAAGCCCTGAACAGAGCTAGCTTACATCGTATCCTCTGGAGAGACTGGTCTGAGGGAGAGACCTGCGGGACCGCCTCGGACTATCTACGCTCGGACTATCTACGCTCGGACTATCTACGCTCGGACTATCTACGCTCGGACTATCTACGCTCGGACTATCTACGCTCGGACTATCTACGCTCGGACTATCTGCGCTCGGACTATCTACGCTCGGACTATCTACGCTCGGACTATCTACGCTCGGACTATCTACGCTCGGACGATCTACGCTCGGACTATCTACGCTCGGACTATCTACGCTCGGACTATCTACGCTCGGACTATCTACGCTCGGACGATCTACGCTCGGACTGTCTACGCTCGGACGATCTACGCTCGGACTATCTACGCTCGGACTATCTACGCTCGGACTATCTACGCTCGGACTATCTACGCTCGGACGATCTACGCTCGGACTATCTATGCTCGGACGATCTACGCTCGGACTATCTACGCTCAGACTATCTACGCTCGGACTATCTGCGCTCGGACTATCGGACTATCTAGGCTCGGACTATCTACGCTCGGACTATCTACGCTCGGACTATCTACGCTCGGACTATCTGCGCTCGGACGATCTACGCTCGGACTATCTACGCTCGGACTATCTATCTAGGCTCGGACTATCTACGCTCGGACTATCGGACTATCTACGCTCGGACTATCTACGCTCGGACTATCTACGCTCGGACTATCTACGCTCGGACTATCTACGCTCGGACTATCTACGCTTGGACCACATTTGGACGTGAAACTAGTGGTAATCTTTCAGTTATATATTTTGTTAGCAGTGCGTTGCTTTTGTACCATTTCATCAGTGATTGATGTCCAGCTAACAAGAAGTTGTGCTAATGCTAATATTAGCATATGTGTCAGATTCCAAATAAAACTAGATGGCTCCGTGGGAGGAGAGCGTGGGGGAAAGGAGAAGCCTGTGAGCGAGTTGGGGGCGGGGCTAAACATTCAAACTGAAAAAAACCTACAAAAACAGGTGCAGCTCCTTTAAGGTCAGTACTAGGTTTAGGTTTTGGGTAAAGGTGAGTTATAAATCCAGGATCAACTTAATTTTTCTTTCACACCTGTACAATACATTTTGTTTTACATACAGTAAAGACGAAAAATTTGGACACCTTCTCATTCAAATAGTTTTTTTATTTTCATGATTATCAAAATTGTAGATTGACACTGAGGGCCTCAAACCTATGAATGAACTCATGAGAATTATGTCCGTACTAAAAAAGTATGAACCAAGTAAATATGTGTTATATTCTGGTTCTTCAAAGCAGCTCCTTTTGCTCTGATACTGCTTCACTCTTGGCATTATCAGAATCAGAATCAGAATCATTTTTATTGCCACGTAAGTAACAGGAAGTCACAGACTTGGAAATTGCTTTGGCTCAGTGCAACAGTCAGAAAGAGATAATAAAACTAAAGAATAAAAATAAAGAATAAAAAACACTTAAACACTTAAAAACACTTAAACACTTAAAAATAAAATTTAAAATAGAGTTACAGTTACTATTTACAATATACAAGTGCACATGGTGCACACCATGTAAGGTGACAGCAGTACAGTGAAGTAAAGTGACGTATGATGGGCAGTAAAGTGACTTTATAAAGGGCGGGGGGACAGGTTAAGAAGTGTTCAAGAGTCCAACAGCAGAGGGGAAGAAACTGTTCTTGTGGCGGGAGGTTCTAGTCCTGATGGACCGCAGCCTCCTGCCTGAGGGGAGTGGTTGGAATAGTCCATGTGCAGGTGAGAGGGGAGTGGTTGGAATAGTCCATGTGCAGGTGAGAGGGGAGTGGTTGGAATAGTCCATGTGCAGGGTGAGAGGGGAGTGGTTGGAATAGTCCATGTGCAGGTGAGAGGGGAGTGGTTGGAATAGTCCATGTGCAGGTGAGAGGGGAGTGGTTGGAATAGTCCATGTGCAGGGTGAGAGGGGTCGGCTGTGATACGACCAGCCCGGCCTCGAGCTTCAAGAGGACCTGAAATGGTCTTCAACAGTCTTGAAGGAGTTCCCATGATGCTTAGCACTTTTTGGCCCCTTCACTCTGTGGTCCAGCCGCAAAACCATCTGGACTGGGTTCAGGTCCAAAACCATCTGGACTGGGTTCAGGTCCAAAACCATCTGGACTGGGTTCAGGTCTGGTCTCTCTCCTTATTGGTCAAACAGCCCTTACACAGCCTGGTGCAGGTCTACAGCAATAGTCATGAAAAGAACTCAGTGAAGGAGGAGGGTGTCCACACTTTTGCTCTGTACTGTATATGTGTATGTGTGTGTGTGTGTGTTTATATATCAACAGACAAATAAACCCGTACCTGGTTCAAAAAGGGGTTGGATGAAGCAAAACAAAGGAAATACAATAATAACAAACACATAGAGAGCGGTCCATAAATGTCCTTAAATGTCCCGGTCACCTCTGTCCTTAGACCTTCCTGCTTCTGCGAGGACCGTGGGCTTTGCTGCTTCCTCGAGCACAAAAGCGAGTTCCTTCCTCGTTGGTGTCGGTCGTTAGGTGCAGTGGTTCTGTGGCACCGTGTCGGTCGTTAGGTGCAGTGGTTCTGTTGGCACCGTGTCGGTCGTTAGGTGCAGTGGTTCTGTTGGCACCGTGTCGGTCGTTAGGTGCAGTGGTTCTGTTGGCACCGTGTCGGTCGTTAGGTGCAGTGGTTCTGTTGGCACCGTGTCGGTCGTTAGGTGCAGTGGTTCTGTTGGCACCGTGTCGGTCGTTAGGTGCAGTGGTTCTGTTGGCACCGTGTCGGTCGTTAGGTGCAGTGGTTCTGTTGGCACCGTGTCGGTCGTTAGGTGCAGTGGTTCTGTTGGCACCGTGTCGGTCGTTAGGTGCAGTGGTTCTGTTGGCACCGTGTCGGTCGTTAGGTGCAGTGGTTCTGTTGGCACCGTGTCGGTCGTTAGGTGCAGTGGTTCTGTTGGCACCGTGTCGGTCGTTAGGTGCAGTGGTTCTGTTGGCACCGCGTCGGTCGTTTAGGTGCAGTGGTTCTGTTGGCACCGTGTCGGTCGTTAGGTGCAGTGGTTCTGTTGGCACCGTGTCGGTCGTTAGGTGCAGTGGTTCTGTTGGCACCGTGTCGGTCGTTAGGTGCAGTGGTTCTGTTGGCACCGTGTCGGTCGTTAGGTGCAGTGGTTCTGTTGGCACCGTGTCGGTCGTTAGGTGCAGTGGTTCTGTTGGCACCGTGTCGGTCGTTAGGTGCAGTGGTTCTGTTGGCACCGTGTCGGTCGTTAGGTGCAGTGGTTCTGTTGGCACCGTGTCGGTCGTTAGGTGCAGTGGTTCTGTTGGCACCGTGTCGGTCGTTAGGTGCAGTGGTTCTGTTGGCACCGCGTCGGTCGTTAGGTGCAGTGGTTCTGTTGGCACCGTGTCGGTCGTTAGGTGCAGTGGTTCTGTTGGCACCGTGTCGGTCGTTAGGTGCAGTGGTTCTGTTGGCACCGTGTCGGTCGTTAGGTGCAGTGGTTCTGTTGGCACCGTGTCGGTCGTTAGGTGCAGTGGTTCTGTTGGCACCGTGTCGGTCGTTAGGTGCAGTGGTTCTGTTGGCACCGTGTCGGTCGTTAGGTGCAGTGGTTCTGTTGGCACCGTGTCGGTCGTTAGGTGCAGTGGTTCTGTTGGCACCGTGTCGGTCGTTAGGTGCAGTGGTTCTGTTGGCACCGTGTCGGTCGTTAGGTGCAGTGGTTCTGTTGGCACCGCTTCTGTTTACTCTGCTGCTTCCATCGCTCAGGCCTCCCTGGTACCGCTCGCCGTTAGCTTGATTAGGACAACTCCAAATCATTTCCCAAGTGAGAGTAACGGATAGTTCAAACAGGCTGCCATTCACCTGGATTATGGTCTGGTCTGCCTGGGGCTGGAACCATGTCAAAGTCTATTTTTAGTGACAATAAATGTGCTAAACCCAAACTCTAAATGATATATTATGAACCCAGTGCGTTCTCCTTTCTAAGCTTTTATCATTGTCTGTATTCGTCACAACGTTATGGGCGTTACGTAACACTGTTTATATAATACCATGGGGGTTCTGGATGATCCCTGCTTCTGGTTCTTGGTCCATCACCTGCTCTGAGGTCTGGAATGTGGGGGAGGCCGAGTTTACGTGAACCGGGCCAGAGGAATGCAGTTCAAGATTGGCGCCAAAATAAATGCCTGAAAACACTTGCTGCAGGAACAAGAGGTTTGAAGAAGAAAGCGGAGGATCCCGTGTCTGGGTTTCTGACGTGAAAACAAATAAATGCTGAATTTGACATATTTTACGGTGAATAATGAGGTCTTCCCGCTGATTGTCCTGTGCCCCGAGGAAGGCCGATATTTCAAATGTTTCTTACTATTGCTAAATGTTAAAATACTGGACTTATTTTGTAGGTCCATAATCTCTGGGCTGGTTAACTTTGCTTCTAAACGTACGATTCAAAATGGTTTCACGACAGCATCTGCTTTGCTTTTGGAGATAGATTTAAAAATTACGTCAACACAACATTACTATTACTTTTACTCTCACCTGAGCCTGGATCAGACTCGACCTGGACTAGCCCCGGACTAGACCTGGACTCGAAGGGCCCGGCTCTGAATGAGACATAATGAGATGAGCTTTGGTCCTTCATCCAAATCAGACCTGGAGTTGTTTTTAGATCCATCCACGGCACATATTAAACATACTGTATAAGCTCTACTGTCTCTCTTCTGTCTAAATGCTTCTATCTCAGTCCTTTGATTCTATGATGTCATTGTACCACTATGACATCACACTCGGAGCAGCAAGAGCATCCCTAAATTAGTTTTGGAATTGTCTAAAGTGAAATTACCTTTTTGTAGAATTTGGGGGAAAAAACCAAAACCAATTCATTTTCTCCCTCTGGTGGCAGCATGGGGAGTTGCAGGTGGAACGACATTTTTATCCTTCATACATTTTTTACCATAGCCTGGTCTTACCACACCATTGTACTCATATCATTTCATACTAAGGTCTGGATTTGCTCCATTGACTCCGTTAACAGGTGGGAGGGGCTAACTCGTAGGCTAACTTGCAGATTGAAACCATTGGATCTGAGTTTACCGTGACGTATGTAATGAGCCTGAGTGAGTCGTTAGCATATAGCCTAGCTTTAGCATGTAGCCTAGCTTTAGCCATCTCCTTTGGTGCTAACAGAGCCTGTGGGGAGTAGCGCCACAATCTTTGCAGAGATTACATTTGCTAAACATTCCTCTTGCTCCGGCTTCAGTTTCTTGATAGAACCAGACCAGAATACTTTACTATCACATTCTTCTCCAAACTACAACCTGCCCGTTCAACGCTAACTCTTGACGTCACCGACACCGACCTACAACACCCGCCTCCCGCGCTCTCTGATTGGTCGGATGGAATTCACCCGATTGTAATCACAAACACAGGGACCAGACCCAGTCGTTACCTGCAGGGCATGATGACTGACCTGAGTGTACGGATGGATAAGACCAGGGGAGTTTTACCATATTTTTTGCACTTATATATTATTTCACATTCTAAATGAAGTAAATGGCCTCATTATCATTTTAATGGCCAAAAGCAATGCGTTATATTTCTTCCCGATTCCAAAACTATCCTCGATTTAGTAAACAATAATCCGTTTAGATTTAATTTATTTTTGTATAGCCCTAAATAGCGTTGGGAACCTAAGGGTATCGTATCGTATCGTATCGTATCACGATACGATACGATACAAAGCTCACAATAACAATAATATCACGATAACGAGTTTTATCACGATATGACGATTATCGATATATTGGTCAGAAATACTCCCCCCTGGACTGCCACCTTAACGTGGTGGGGGAGTTTGAGTACTCGGATGATCCTGGGAGCTATGCTGTCTGGGGCTTCATGCCCCTGGTAGGGTCTCCCATGGCAGACAGGTGTCAGGTGACGAGTCAGACGAAGAGCAGTCAGAAGCCAACATGGACAGCACGAAAAGAAGAACCGTGACGTCGCCCGGCATGGCGCAGCCGGGGCCCCACCCTGGAGCCAGGCCTGGGGTCGGGGCTCGAATGCGAGCGCCTGGTGGCCGGGCCTTAGCCCACGGGGCCCGGCCGGGCTCAGCCCGAAAGGACGACGTGGGCAGTCCCTCCTGTGGGCCCACCACCCGCAGAGGGGTCTGTGGCGGCTCGGTGCAGAGAGGACTGGGCAGCAGTCGAAGGCGGAGACCTCGGCGACCCAGGCGACCCAGTCCGCACACCCAACATCTGGCTCTTGGGACGTGGAACGTCACCTCACTGGGGGGGAAGGAGCCCGAGCTTGTGGGGGAGATCGAGAGGTACCGACTAGAGATAGTCGGCCTCACCTCCACACACAGCTTGGGCTCTGGAACCCAACTCCTTGAGAGGGGTTGGACGCTCCACTTTTCTGGTGTTTCTCGCGGGGAGAGGCGGCGAGCTGGGGTGGCCATACTCATTGCCCCCCATCTCAGCCGCCACGTGTTGGAGTTCTCCCCGGTGAATGAGAGGGTCGCGTCCCTCCGCCTTCGGGTGGGGGACAAGTCTCTCACTGTTGTGACGGCCTACGGGCTAACAGCAGTGCAGAGTACTCGGCCTTCTTGGAGTCCTTGGGAGGGGTACTAGACGGTGCACCGCCCGGGGACTCCGTCATTCTCCTGGGGGACTTTAACGCCCATGTGGGAAGCGCCAGTGACACTTGGAGAGGGGTGATCGGGAAGAATGGCCCCCCTGATCTGAACCCGAGTGGTGTTCAGTTGTTGGACTTCTGTGCTAGTCACGGTTTGTCCATCACGAACACCATGTTCGAGCACAAGGGTGTCCACCAGTGCACGTGGCACCAGGACACCCTAGGCCGGAGGTTGATGATCGACTTTGTTGTCGTATCATCTGACCTTCGGCCGCGTGTTTCGGACACTCGGGTAAAGAGAGGGGCGGAGCTGTCAACCGATCACCACCTGGTCGTGAGTTGGATCCGCTGGCAGGGGAAGAAGCCGGTCAGACCTGGCAGACCCAAGCGTGTAGTGAGGGTCTGCTGGGAACGTCTCGCTGAGACCCCTGTCAGACGGACTTTCAACTCACACCTCCGGGAGAGCTTCTCCCAGGTCCCGGCGGAGGAGGGGGATATTGAGTCTGAGTGGACCATGTTCTCTTCCTCTATCGCCGATGCGGCGGCTCGTAGCTGTGGTCGCAAGGTCTCTGGTGCTGGTCCCGGCGGCAACCCCCGAACCCGGTGGTGGACACCGGCAGTAAGGGATGCCGTCAGGCTGAAGAAGGAGTCCTATCGAGCCATGATGGTTCGGGGGACTCCTGAGGCAGCTGTCCAGTACCGGCAGGCCAAGCGTGCCGCGGCCCGGGCCGTTGCAGAGGCAAAAACCCGGGACTGGGAGGAATTCGGAGAGTCCATGGAGCATGACTATCGGTCGGCCTCGAAGAGATTCTGGCAAACTGTCCGGCGCCTCAGGAGGGGGAAGCAGTTCTTTGCCAACACCGTGTACGGTGCGGGGGGTGAGCTGCTGACCTCGACCGGGGATATTGTCGGACGGTGGAAGGAATACTTTGAGGTTCTCCTCAATCCCCCCGTCACGTCCTCCGCTCCGGAGGCAGAGGCTGAGGATGTTGGGGCGGATACTTCTGTCACCCTGGCAGAGGTCACCAAGGTGGTTGGCAGCCTCCTTGGTGGCAAGGCGCCGGGAGTGGATGAGATCCGTCCTGACTATCTAAAGTCTCTGGATGTTGTAGGACTGTCTTGGCTGACACGTCTCTGCAACATCGCGTGGCGATCGGGGGCGGTGCCAATGGAGTGGCAGACCGGGGTGGTGTGGTCCCTCTCTACAAGAAGGGGGACCGGAGGGTGTGTTCCAATTATCGTGGGATCACACTCCTCAGCCTCCCTGGTAAGGTTTACTCCAAGGTACTGGAGAGGAGGTTACGGCCGATGGTCGAATCTCGGATTCAGGAGGAGCAGTGTGGTTTTGGTCCCGGCCGTGGAACACTGGACCAGCTCTATACTCTCCATCGGATACTCGAGGGTTCATGGGAGTTCGCCCAACCTGTCCACATGTGCTTTGTGGATTTGGAGAAGGCGTTCGACCGTGTTCCCCGGGGTGTCCTTTGGGGGGTTCTCCGTGAGTACGGGGTCCGGGGTCCTCTGCTGAGGGCCGTCCGGTCCCTGTATGACCGGAGCCAGAGCTGTGTTCGCATTGCTGGCAGTAAGTCAGACCTGTTCCCGGTGCATGTTGGCCTCCGCCAGGGCTGCCCTTTGTCACCGATTCTGTTCACTGTATTCATGGACAGAATTTCTAGGCGCAGCCAAGGGTCGGAGGGGGTCCGGTTCGGGGACCACAGGATTTCATCTCTGCTGTTTGCAGACGATGTTGTCCTGTTGGCTCCAACGAACCAGGACCTACAACATGCACTGGGACGGTTTGCAGCCGAGTGTGAAGTGGCTGGGATGAGAATCAGCACCTCCAAATCTGAGGCCATGGTGCTCGACCGGAAAAAGGTGCCTTGCCCTCTCCGGGTGGGAGGAGAGGCCCTTCCTCAAGTGGAGGAGTTCAAGTATCTCGGGGTCTTGTTCACGAGTGAGGGAAGGATGGAGCGTGAGATTGACAGGCGGATCGGTGCAGCGTGCGCAGTGATGCGGTCGCTGTATCGGACCGTTGTGGTAAAGAGGGAGCTGAGCCGAAAGGCAAAGCTCTCAATTTACCGGTCAATCTTCGTCCCCTCCCTCACCTATGGTCATGAGCTTTGGGTAATGACCGAAAGAACAAGATCGCGGATACAAGCGGTCGAAATGAGCTTCCTCCGCAGAGTGGCTGCTCCCTTAGAGATAGGGTGAGGAGCTCAGTCACACGGGAGGAGCTCGGAGTAGAACCGCTGCTACTCCACGTCGAGAGGAACCAGTTGAGGTGGCTCGGGCATCTGTTCCGGATGCCTCCTGGACGCCTCCCTGGGGAGGTGTTCCGGGCACGTCCCACCGGGAGGAGGCCCCGGGGAAGACCCAGGACACAGAGGGACTATGTCTCTCAGCTGGCCTGGGAACGCCTTGGGGTCCCCCCGGACGAGCTGGAGGAAGTGTGTGTGGATAGGGAAGTCTGGGCGTCTCTGCTTAGACTGCTGCCCCCGCGACCCGGCAACGGATGAAGCGGAAGAAAATGGATGGATGGATGGATGGTCAGAAATATACCATATGCCAATTTATGGCATACATAAAAGAAAAATGCTAAGTGAAAAAATACACTTTATTTCATGATAAATGGAACGGAGATGAGTAATGAAGCCACATATTAAGAATTGACCTATTCAAAAAAAAACAATGGAAAAAAAAAATATATTTAAAAAAATTAAAATAAAAAATAAAAAGAGTTCGGTCGAAGCAAAACGCGTATTTTAATCCAATCCTCTCGGCGCCGTTCAAACACAAACTACACAATAGAGAAAACAATAAAAGAATCATAGCCTACATTAACCTCCAACAAAACACGTGACAGAAAAATGACATCAATGTTTTTTAAATACGTCAGACCCTCGCGGTCCTTAGACCCTGGATCGGAACCTCTCAAAAACCCCTAAAACCAGGACTATACTAAAACCAGACTGGGTTTAAGAGCAGTGTTTCTCAACCAGTGTGCCGCGGGACGATAGTGTGCCTTGAGATGTTGTTTGGTGTGCCTTTGGACATTTTTTTGTGCTTGTTTGATTCTCTAAACATTTTGATGAGAAGGACATTCTATGGTCACGGCTGCAGAGTTGAATGTCTGTGTCAGTTTGAGCTGCTGGTTTACCATGTGTGTGCCACAGGTTGGGGAACGCTGCTATAGAGTGTGTTTGACGTTGACTGTTTCTTCCAGAATCGACTGCGCTGGGATCCTGAAGCTGCGGAACTCGGACATCGAGCTGCGTAAAGGAGAGACGGACATCGGGAGAAAGAACACGCGTGTGCGGATGGTCTTCAGGGTCCACATCAACCAGAGCTCAGGCCGGACCACCTCCCTCCAGGCCTCCTCCAACCCCATCGAGTGCTGTGAGTGTGGGATACTGCTGCTGCTACTGCTACTGCTGCTGCTGCTGCTGCTGCTGCTGCTACTGCTGCTGCTGCTACTGCTGCTGCTGCTGCTGCTACTGCTGCTGCTGCTGCTGCTACTGCTGCTACTGCTGCTACTACTGCTGCTGCTGCTACTGCTGCTGCTGCTGCTGCTGCTGCTACTGCTGCTGCTGCTGCTACTGCTGCTGCTGCTGCTGCTGCTGCTGCTGCTGCTGCTGCTGCTGCTGCTGCTACTGCTGCTGCTACTGCTGCTGCTGCTGCTACTGCAGCTGCTGCTGCTGCTGCTGCTGCTGCTACTGCTACTGCTGCTGCTGCTGCTGCTACTGCTGCTGCTGCTAATGCTGCTGCTGCTGCTGCTGCTAATGCTGCTACTGCTACTACTGCTGCTGCTGCTGCTACTGCTGCTGCTGCTAATGCTGCTACTACTGCTGCTGCTGTTGCTGCTACTGCTACTACTGCTGCTGCTGCTGCTGCTGCTGCTGCTGCTGCTGCTGCTACTGCTGCTACTGCTGCTACTACTGCTGCTGCTGCTACTGCTGCTACTGCTACTGCTGCTACTGCTGCTACTACTGCTGCTGCTGCTACTGCTACTGCTGCACATTTGTACATAAAGTTATGAACGGAAAAGGGGAATGGGGCAACGAGGGTGGAGGGGTTAAACTCATATACACACACAGTCACACACATATATATACACACACTCTGGCACACACAGAGAGCACAGCACAGTCACACACATACGCACCACTGCGCACTCATATGCGCACACACACACACGCACGCACAGCACATACTGTATACACACCCGTGTAAAGGACAATGTTGTGTGTTCTTTGCTTCTATCTTATTGTGTTTGTGCGTCCGTCTGCACCTGTGTCGTGTCTCTGTATTTTCATGATGAAATATGAACAATAAGTGGTTATGCAACTGTTGTTAATGCACTGGGACAGATGTGTGCGTCCTTTCTACACATCTGGGCAGCAGAGTTCAAAACCCGGACAGACTTTGGGCCTCGATGGTTGCCCTCCGCTTTAGGGCAATACAGAATGTGAGCTTTAGAAAACTTTGTTTTCTACCAAGAAATTTAATATTTAATGATACAGTCAGTGATTTTTTTCTGACGCATTTTTTTAAATATTGTGGGAAAACGTCCCTAAACCCCTAAAAGTATCAAGTATTTTCAAATAGTAATGGAATTGACCAGATGTCTATAGTCTGTGTAGATGTCTATGTCTATAGTCCGATTAAAATGGGGGGGGAGTGGTTTGGTGGAGAGGGAGGGGAGGGGGGAGTGGTTTCACTTGGTGCTACGGCTAAGCTAACAAAATCACTCACTTCACCTTTAAGGCCCACACTCGTCATTCCACAGAAAGAATAGACCCAAAATTCAAAGAACTTATTTACAGATTTTAAGCTCACCCTAAACATTAATATACCATGTGTTTCAGGACGCTCCATTCTGCATTTTAAAGCTGGGGAACCTAAATTCTTAGTTTCATCAATAAATTAATTGAATCCAGAACGAGTCAGACGACAACATGCTGCCTTCATCTTTTACATAATGAGAGCTGATTGGCCGAGAGATTCCTACTGTTCTGTGCCTTGTGATGCAACACTGAAATTTCCCCGCTGTGGGATCAATAAAGGATCTGTTCATCTTAATCTTAAACCCGGTGATAGAACCCAAACTGAGAGCAAGGATGGATTAACTGCACCGTCATTTATTATCGTTGAGTTGAGTGTTTTTTTGGAGTTTTATGTGCTTTAAATCATTACTATCTCCTGTTCTGTTGTTCTTTGATCCCTGAGGCTTATAAAGTGCTGCGGCCCTGAGGCTTATAAAGTGCTGCGGCCCTGAGGCTTATAAAGTGCTGCGGCCCTGAGGCTTATAAAGTGCTGCGGCCCTGAGGCTTATAAAGTGCTGCGGCCCTGAGGCTTATAAAGTGCTGCGGCTAATATATGCACTTACTGTGGTTGGGTTGTTGTTAGTAGCTACAGACTGTAGTTTATTTTCATTATCAGGTAATCTGTCACTAGATCATGTTGTGACTTGTTAAAACAGTCTTTCTGCTACAAACATGAAAACCTGCGGCTTATATTCAAGTGAGGCTTATGTGTGGAAACAATGTACTTTTACTTCAAATGTTGCTGGTGCGGCTTATACAGGTGTGCTTTATGGTCCAGAAAGTACGGTAGTCATTTCTCCCCCCCCCCTCTCTCTCTCTTTCTCTTGCTCTCTCTCTCTTTCTCTCTCTGTCTCTCCCCCCTCTCTCTCTCATTCTCTCTCTCTCTCTCTCGTTCTTTCTCTCTCTCTCACCCTCCCCCCCTCTCTCACTCTCTCTCTCTCTCATTCTCTCTCTCTCTCTCACTCTCTCTCGTTCTTTCTCTCTCTCTCACCCTCCCCCCCTCTCTCACTCTCTCTCTCTCTCATTCTCTCTCTCTCTCTTGCTCTTCTCTCTCTCTCCCTCCCTCCTCTCACTCTCTCTCTTGCTCTTTCTTTCTATCTCACCCTCCCCCCCCCTCTCTCTCTCTCTCTCGCTCTTTTCTCTCTCTCTCTCTCCCTCCCCCCCTCACTCTCTCTCGCTCTTTCTCTCTCTCCCTCCCTCCCCCTCTCTTTTGCGCTCTCTCTCCCTCTTTTTTCTGGCTCTCGCTCCCCCCCTCTCTCTCCTTCCTCTCCCCTCCCCCTCTCTCTCTCCGCCCCACTCTCTCCCCTTCTCTCTCTCTCTCTCTCTCTCTCTTTCTCTCTGTCTCTCCCCCCTCTCTCTCTCTCATTCTCTCTCTCTCTCTCTCTCTCTCGTTCTTTCTCTCTCTCTCACCCTCCCCCCCTCTCTCACTCTCTCTCTCTCTCATTCTCTCTCTCTCTCTCACTCTCTCTCGTTCTTTCTCTCTCTCTCACCCTCCCCCCCTCTCTCACTCTCTCTCTCTCTCATTCTCTCTCTCTCTCTTGCTCTTTCTCTCTCTCTCCCTCCCTCCTCTCACTCTCTCTCTTGCTCTTTCTTTCTATCTCACCCTCCCCCCCCTCTCTCTCTCTCTCGCTCTTTCTCTCTCTCCTCTCCCTCCCCCCCTCACTCTCTCTCGCTCTTTCTCTCTCTCCCTCCCTCCCCCTCTCTTTTGCGCTCTCTCTCCCTCTTTTTTCTGGCTCTCGCTCCCCCCCTCTCTCTCCTTCCTCTCCCCTCCCCCTCTCTCTCTCCGCCCCACTCTCTCCCCTTCTCTCTCTCTCTCTCTCACCCCTTTCCCCTCCCCCTCTCCCTCCCTCTCTCTCTCCCTCCCCCTCTCTCCCCCTCTCTCTCACCCTCCCCCTCTCTCTCTCTCTCTCTGATGAAGTCTGCTGAAGTAAATGACAGACTGTAGTTAAACCATGAGCTCAGATCCTGAACCATTGTTTAGGTCTGAAAGTTAGAAGCAGCTCGTCCCAGAATGCATCTGTGTCGCTAAAACAATACAGTATCACAGAAACTACAGTTAGTTAAAAACTGCTGCAGTAAATTTATAGTTAGTGTTTGCCTCCTGTGCAAGTATTTTAACATATTTATTGACATTTATTAACATTTATTGACATTTATTGACATTTATTAACATTTCTGAACATTGGTCCTCCCCCGTGTGTGTTTGTTATTATTGCTTGTCCTCTGAGGATACGCTGTGATTTAGGGATTTACACAAATAAAAATAATGTTAAATGTATTTACACCATAAAAAAAATTCTAACAGAAAAAGCGTTTCTAAAATTGATTCAAATTGATCAATATGAGAAAGAATGATTAAATATTCTTATGTTTCCATATCTCCCTCCCGCCGAGGTGTGACTGTGTTTGTGTAACTGGAAGATTCTAAAGATAAATAATTGGATTTTTTTGACAGTTGACATTTGAATCCAGCTGCAGGAGTTTCTAAACATAATGAGAATGTGCCAGAACCTTCTCAAACCCCCGTCACCAGATTCTGCACCAGGAAAAAAAAAGTATTTAAAGTTGTGCAAATCTTTCCTGACAGTTACGAACCATTTCAAGGAAAAATAAAAGTTCACAAAGAACGGAGCGTTGCCAAAAAGGTGAGAGCCGCTGGGACGCACACGAGCCGCCATAAATCTCAATCCCACTCCAAATAAAACTGCTTTTTAACGCCCAGTAAAAAAAAATGGTTCAGTGAAAACAAAATACAGTGGTTGGCAAATGTTTCTCCCCAGAGCTGCAGCCGAGAGGCCGTTTGGACCGGAGCCAGAGGCCAGATTATAGCATGGATTATACATAGATTATAGCCCAGATTATAGCTCGGATTATAGCACGGATTCTATAACAGATTATAGCATAGATTATAGCACAGATTATATCATAGATTATAGCACAGATAATAGCACAGAGTATAGCACAGATTATAGCTCACATTATTGTGCAGATTATAGCACAAATTATAGTGAACAGATTATATCATAGATTATAGAACACAGATTATATCATAAATTATAGCACAGATTAAAGCACAGATTATAGCACAGATTATAGCACGGATTATAGCACGGATTATAGCACGGATTATAGCACAGATTATAGCACAGAGTATAGCACAAAGTATAGCACAGATTATAGCACAGAGTATAGCACAGATTATAGCCCAGATTATAGCACAGATTATAGCACAGAGTATAGCACAGATTATAGCACAGATTATAGCACAGATTATATCACAGATTATATCATAGATTACGGCACAGATTATAGCACAGATTATAGCACAGATTATATCACAGATTATAGCACAGATTATAGCACAGATTATAGCACAGATTACAGCACAGATTATAGCACAGATTATATCACAGATTATATCATAGATTATAGCACAGATTATAGCACAGATTATATCATAGATTATATCACAGATTACAGCACAGATTATATCACAGATTATAGCCCAGATTATATCAAAGATTATAGCACATATTATATCACAGATTATAGCCCAGATTATAGCACAGAGTATAGCACAGATTATAGCTCATATTATCGTGCAGATTATAGCACAGATTGTATCATAGATTATATCATAGATTATAGCACAGATTATAGCACAGATTATATCACAGATTATATCCCAGATTATATAATAGATCATACCACAGAGTATAGCACAGATTACAAAACAAAAGCATGTGTCGTTCCTAATATTGAACCAATAACAGTTTTTCGGCTGAATGAATCTTTGGCCTCTGTCACATTTTAGATCCATTTTTTCAGACAGAAAAGGACAAAATGGAGGCTCAACAAATTATCTTTCAGCCCAAAACCCAAAGTTGTGTCTCACATGTTGTGGTCTGATTCTTCCCAAAATGATTCTCAAGACAACAACAATCTGTATGATCATGTACTATATCTCTATCATGTCTTATTTATTTTAATTATACAGCGTTATACAAGATTTGGATTTAAATCTGAAGAACGTAATCTCACTTTCCTCTTGTTCCTACAAACTATGGGATGAACAAAGCATCTCATATTTATGATTCTCTTCTGTGTTTACGGGGTAAGATCAAAGTTTTTTTTTACTGAAATGTTAGATAAGCTTCACCTTCAGCTCCTGCCTCTCCTGTCCCTGGATTATGGTCTGGACTATGGTCTGGATTATGGTCTGAACTATGGTCTGGATTATGGTCTGAACTATGGTCTGGATTATGGTCTGGACTATGGTCTGGATTATGGTCTGGATTATGGCCTGGACTATGGTCTGGATTTTGGTCTGGATTATGGTCTGGATTATGGTCTGGATTATGGCCTGGACTATGGTCTGGATTTTGGTCTGGATTATGGTCTGGACTATGGTCTGGATTATGGTCTGGATTTTGGTCTGGACTATGGTCTGGACTATGGTCTGGATTATGGTCTGGACTATGGTCTGGATTTTGGTCTGGATTATGGTCTGGACTCTGGTCTGGATTTTGGTCTGGACTATGGTCTGGACTATGGTCTGGACTATGATCTGGATTATGGTCTGGATTATGGTCTGGATTATGGTCTGGACTATGGTCTGGACTATGGTCTGGACTATGGTCTGGATTATGGTCTGAACTATGGTCTGGATTATGGCCTGGACTATGGTCTGAACTATGGTCTGGATTATGGCCTGGACTATGGTCTGGATTATGGTCTGGATTATGGTCTGGATTATGGTCTGGATTATGGTCTGGATTATGGTCTGGATTATGGTCTGGACTATGGTCTGGACTATGGCCTGGACTATGGTCTGGATTATGGTCTGAACTATGGTCTGGATTATGGCCTGGACTATGGTCTGGATTATGGTCTGGATTATGGTCTGGACTATGGTCTGGACTATGGTCTGGACTATGGTCTGGACTATGGTCTGGACTATGGTCTGGATTATGGTCTGAACTATGGTCTGGATTATGGTCTGGATTATGGTCTGGATTATGGTCTGGATTATGGTCTGGACTATGGTCTGGATTATGGTCTGGATTATGGTCTGGATTATGGTCTGGATTATGGTCTGGACTATGGTCTGGACTATGGTCTGGATTATGGTCTGGATTATGGCCTGGACTATGGTCTGGACTATGGTCTGGATTATGGTCTGAACTATGGTCTGGATTATGGCCTGGACTATGGTCTGGACTATGGTCTGGACTATGGTCTGGACTATGGTCTGGATTATGGCCTGGACTATGGTCTGGATTATGGTCTGGATTATGGTCTGGATTATGGCCTGGACTATGGTCTGGACTATGGTCTGGACTATGGTCTGGATTATGGTCTGAACTATGGTCTGGATTATGGTCTGGATTATGGTCTGAACTATGGTCTGGATTATGGCCTGGACTATGGTCTGGATTATGGTCTGGATTATGGTCTGGATTATGGCCTGGACTATGGTCTGGACTATGGTCTGGATTATGGTCTGGATTATGGCCTGGACTATGGCCTGGACTATGGTCTGAACTATGGTCTGGATTATGGCCTGGACTATGGTCTGGATTATGGTCTGGATTATGGTCTGAACTATGGTCTGGATTATGGCCTGGACTATGGTCTGGATTATGGTCTGGATTATGGTCTGGATTATGGCCTGGACTATGGTCTGGACTATGGTCTGGATTATGGTCTGGATTATGGTCTGAACTATGGTCTGGATTATGGCCTGGACTATGGTCTGGATTATGGTCTGGATTATGGCCTGGACTATGGTCTGGATTATGGTCTGGACTATGGTCTGGATTATGGTCTGGACTATGGTCTGGATTATGGCCTGGACTATGGTCTGGACTATGGTCTGGACTATGGTCTGGATTATGGTCTGGATTATGGCCTGGACTATGGTCTGGACTATGGTCTGGACTATGGTCTGGACTATGGTCTGGATTATGGTCTGAACTATGGTCTGGACTATGGTCTGGACTATGGTCTGGACTATGGTCTGGACTATGGTCTGGACTATGGTCTGGGTGCCCTGGTTCCCCTGGTGCCCGGGTCTGACCGCTCTCCTCTGGTTGCAGCTCAGAGATCGGCTCAGGAGCTGCCGCTGGTCGATAAGCAGAGTCTGGAGACGTGTCCCGCCTCCGGAGGACTCCCCCTGGTCCTAGAGGGACACAACTTCCAGCTCGACTCCAAGGTCATGTTTGTGGAGAAGTCCCAAGGTACAACACAGCTATGTGTGTGTGCAATACTGTGTGTGTGTGTGCAATACTGTGTATGTGTGCAATACTGTGTGTGTGTGTGTGCAGAACTCTGTTTGTGTGTGTGTGTGTGTGCGCGCACAATACTGTGTGTGCAGAACTGTGTGTGTGTGCTATACTGTGTGTGCAGAACTCTGTATGTGTGTGTGCAATACTGTGTGTGTGTGTGCAATACTGTGTGTGTGTGTGTGTGTGTGTGCAATACTGTGTGTGTGTGTGCAGAACTCTGTTTGTGTGTGTGTGTGCGCGCGCACAATACTGTGTGTGAGTGTGTGTGCTATATTGTGGATAAGATTAGACGGATTAAATGTCTTGAGCTCATTTTATTTTTTATTTTTGAGTTTTTGCCTTGAGAATTGTGTGTGAATGGTTGGTGGTGGTGGGAGGGGCCGATGGCACAGACTGATTGCCTCACTTCTGTCAGTGTGCCCCAGGGCAGCTGTGGCTACAGTAGCTTATCTCTGTGTGAGTGATATGTTATCATTATTATAATTATTAAAGCTCTGTGAACAAATCCGACCACATTATGTTCTTGTAAGAAAGAGACCAGAGAGTCACTGACGCTGTGGGCTGAGAGCTGATTGGCTGAGAGCTGATTGGCTGAGAGCTGATTGGCTGAGAGAGGCTGGTACATGCACCAATACATGCATGTAGAAACTAGTGATGGAATCAGACTGTTGTGGAAGACTGTAGAAATGTAGGTTCTTAGTTCTTCTGCACCTACCATTAACTAAGTTACTATTGTACTAAGTTACTATTGTACTAAGTTACTATTGTACTAAGTTACTATTGTACTAAGTTACTATTGTATTAAGTTACTATTGTACTAAGTTACTATTGTACTAAGTTACTATTGTACTAAGTTACTATTGTACTAAGTTACTATTGTACTAAGTTACTATTGTACTAAGTTACTATTGTATTAAGTTACTATTGTACCAGTGGCGGAGCCAGAGGGGTAGCCAGGGTGGCCACTGCCACCTCTAAAAATATCCTTGCCACCCCCAGTGCCCCCCTCGGAAGACGGCAATGTAATAATGTTAATCTTGAGAATCTTCCGCACTTTTTCCGGCAAAAGCTAAAAATTCCCACGGTTTCCCCCGTCTGTGAACGCACCTTGACTCCGTGTGGAGCCGGTGCTGGATGCTAATGTTTTGGGTTGTTGGACTCAGGTGTGCCCAAGTCGTGATGAAAACAAAGAGGTAAGTTAGCGACGCAGAGCCGTTTACATTTGACACAAAGTATAGACACACGTACTGCAGCGCATTACTTGTTCAGTTTGTAGAACTTTTAGTGTGTGTATGTGTGTGTGCGTGTGCGTGCCTGTATGCGCGCCTGTGTGCGTGTGTCAGCGTGCCATTGTGTCTGCGTGTGTGTGCGTGCCTGTGTGTGCCAGTGTGGGTCTGCGTGCCTGTGCGCGTGTGTGCGTGCCTGTGTGTGTGTGCGTGCCTGTGTGCGTGCGGGGTGCATGCGTGTTTATTTTCCATTATTAATTGCCCATCGTATCATCGCCCTCTTCCCTTTAGTGTAAACATGAAAAGAAAAAGTTAGGAAAAGGCCTGTAGATCAGGATGATGAAACCTGAAGGTCAGACTCGGAGGCAGTATGTTTTAAGATGATGAGGAATTTGTTGTGTTGTATTAAAATATAGCTTATATAATTGAGTTTCAGAGAATGAGAGGGTGTCGCAGACAGGTGCAGGATTGTCTATTGGCAGAAGGCGTTTTTTCACACACAAAAAAGAAACAAAATAGCTAAGATTTTGGATGATGTGCAGTCGCTTGACCCCAAAACGGGGAACGTTTGCAAAGTGTTTCATGAGCTTTTTTTTGAGGCTTGCAAAGATCTTTTTAATACCTGTCAGTACTGCGTCTTGTGAAATAAGTTTCTCTGTCCTAAAACTTATTAAAAACCATCTCAGAACGACCATGGCAGATGATTGAGTCATCTTGGTATCCTCAGTGTATCCTCAGTGTAGGGTAAAGGAGGGCTCAGCGCTGAATATGGATGAGTTTGTCAACATCTTTGCTGCTTTACACCAGAACCGCAGGAATTTGCTAAATTTGTTAAAAGAAAAAATGTAATGCAATGTTTGAATGATGTTATTTTGCACTTTTTTTGTTCAGACTACTATTTAAATACACTTTTTTTTTTGCTTTGTAGTTTCCAAGTGCATGGGGCGACAGTAGCTCAGTTGGTAGAGCATTGGCCTTATGGCCAGAAGGTTGTGGGTTCAATTCCCACCTCTGCACCTTCTCCACCGACTCCCACTGATGACTGCTGTCGTTGTGTCCTTGGGCAAGACACTTAACCCCACTTTGCCCAAAGCCCCCACTGAAAGATCAAGGCTATGCTCACACTCAGAGAGCAGCCGTCCTCCTGTGGACTCACCACCTGCAGAGGGTCAGTGAGGGGCTGGTGCTATGAGACTTGGGTGGCATCTCTGACTGCCACCCCCCTGACCCAGAAATGGATTAAAGGGTAGAAAATGGATGGATGGATGGATGGAGTTTCCAAGTGTGCTCTCAGTTCACTTTATATTAAAAATAATGACAAGATTAAGATTAAAATGTATCGTTTAGCCAGTTTTTGTGCGAAATAAAATTTCGGAATAGTATAAATGTGGACCCCTCAAAAAAACCCTTGCCACCCCCTGGCCACCCTCTGTTTAAAAGTCTGGCTCCGCCACTGTATTGTACTAAGTTACTATTGTACTGAGTTACTATTGTACTGAGTTACTATTGTACTGAGTTACTATTGTACTGAGTTACTATTGTCTGGTTATTAGACTTCAGAGCCATTTGAATTCATCTTTGGTTGTGTTTATTTGGAGACATCCCTGGCCTTTCCTCTCCCTCCCTCTCTCTCCCTCCCCTCTCCCTCCCCTCTCCCTCCCCCCTCTCCCTCCCCCCTCTCCCCTCCCTCCCTCCCCTCCCTCCCTCTCTCCCACATGTGCCCCACATTAATGCACACTGCTGTATTTTTACACCAGTCACATTTGCACCAAGTTTCCATTTGTCCGTCTGAGCCCGAGCCCAACGACAGGTTTTTCTACATTTTTTTCTCTTCTTTTTGAGAGTTTCTGGCTCCTGCTCCAGATGTTGGTTAAAACAGAGGTTTACAAACAGTCATTTCACTGATTAGCCTCATCAGGAACCACAGCAGGAACCACAGCAGGAACCACAGCAGGAACCACAGCGAGAACCACAGCAGGGACCACAGCAGAAACCACAGCAGGGACCACAGCAGGAACCACAGCAGGAACCACAGCAGGAACCACAGCAGGGACCGCAGCGAGAACCACAGCAGGAACCACAGCAGGAACCACAGCAAGAACCAGAGCAGGAACCACAGCAGGAACCACAGCAGGAACCACAGCAGGAACCACAGCGAGAACCACAGCAGGGACCACAGCAGAAACCACCTCAGGGACCACAGCAGGAACCACAGCAGGAACCACAGCAGGAACCACATCAGGAACCACAGCAGGAACCACAGCGGGAACCACAGCAGGAACCACAGCGAGAACCACAGCAGGAACCACAGCGAGAACCACAGCAGGAACCACAGCGAGAACCACAGCAGGAACCACAGCGAGAACCACAGCAGGAACCACAGCAGGAACCACAGCGAGAACCACAGCAGGAACCACAGCAGGTACCACAGCAGGAACCACAGCGGGAACCACAGCAGGAACCACAGCAGGAACCACAGCAGGAACCACAGCAGGAACCACAGCGGGAACCACAGCAGGGACCACAGCAGAAACCACAGCAGGGACCACAGCAGGAACCACAGCAGGAACCACAGCAGGAACCACATCAGGAACCACAGCAGGAACCACAGCGGGAACCACAGCAGGAACCACAGCGAGAACCACAGCAGGAACCACAGCGAGAACCACACCAGGAACCACAGCAGGAACCACAGCGAGAACCACAGCAGGAACCACAGCGAGAACCACAGCAGGAACCACAGCAGGAACCACAGCGAGAACCACAGCAGGAACCACAGCAGGTACCACAGCGAGAACCACAGCAGGAACCACAGCAGGTACCACAGCAGGAACCACAGCGGGAACCACAGCAGGAACCACAGCAGGAACCACAGCGAGAACCACAGCAGGGACCACAGCAGAAACCACAGCAGGGACCACAGCAGGAACCAGGAACCACAGCAGGAACCACAGCAGGAACCACAGCGAGAACCACAGCAGGAACCACATCAGGAACCACAACAGGAACCACAGCAGGAACCACAGCAGGAACCACAACAGGAACCACAGCAGGAACCACAGCGGGAACCACAGCAGGAACCACAGCAGGAACCACAGCGAGAACCACAGCAGGAACCACAGCAGGAACCACATCAGGGACCACAGCAGGTACCACAGCAGGAACCACAGCGGGAACCACAGCAGGAACCACAGCAGGGACCACAGCAGGAACCACAGCAGGGACCACAGCAGGAACCACAGCAGCAGATGCAGTTTGGTCCAGATCCATCACACAAGCTTCAATTACACGCCTTTCACCGGTGGAAAAGAGGTGTTCTGCTCTGGTCCAGGTCCTGGTCCAGGTCCTGGTCCAGGTCCTGGTCCAGAGCAGAACACATAACCCTAACTAACTAAACTAGTCTGGCCGAGACTAACCCTATAGTCTCAGTCCTATTTCGTCTGCTCTCTCCTGCTCTCTCCTTCTCTCTTCTTCTCTCTCCTTCTCTCTCCTGCTCTCTCCTTCTCTCTTCTTCTCTCTTTTTCTCTCTCCTTCTCTCTTCTTCTCTCTTTTTCTCTCTCCTTCTCTCTCCTTCTCTCTCCTTCTCTCTCCTTCTCTCTTCTTCTCTCTCCTTCTCTCTTCTTCTCTCTTTTTCTCTCTCCTTCTCTCTCCTTCTCTCTCCTTCTCTCTCCTTCTCTCTTCTTCTCTCTCCTTCTCTCTCCTTCTCTCTCCTTCTCTCTTCTTCTCTCTTTTTCTCTCTCCTTCTCTCTCCTTCTCTCTTCTTCTCTCTCCTTCTCTCTCCTTCTCTCTTCTTCTCTCTTTTTCTCTCTCCTTCTCTCTCCTTCTCTCTCCTTCTCTCTTCTTCTCTCTTCTTCTCTCTTCTTCTCGGCTAATGCTGTATCACCGGCTCTTCTCACACATTACCTTCCACTCTGATCCTTTAACATTACCTCCACTTTACAGATCAATAAAAGTCAAATATCTGACACATAAACAGCACAAACACATCAGTCTTTAGGACCCAGCTCCTGCAGTGGTTTTTCAAAGGGGTTTCCCACGTTTTGGCATCGGCCGCAGATTCCTAGGCTGTCCCTGCATGGAAACACACACATACACACACACACACAGACACACACACATATACACACTCATGTACACACACACACAGATACACACAAACACATACACACACACACAGACACACACACACATATACACACTTCCTGGGCTGTCCGTGCATGGAAACACACACATACACACACACACATACACACAGACACACACACATATACACACTCATGTACACACACACACACATACACACACACACAGACACACACACATATACAGACACACACAGACACATATACACACTCATTTACACTCACACACATACACACACATGTACACACACACACACACTCACACCACACTCTATCGTCTCTGCATCTTGCTCTCTGTGGGTTACAATACACTTCTTGCAGCTGCATAATAGAAATAGCCTCAGAGAAATGATCTCTCCGACTCCAGTGTTGTTTTGATCCAGAGAGATCACAGAGAGATCACAGAGATTACAGAGATCACTGAGAGATCACTGAGATCACTGAGAGATCACAGAGAGATCACAGAGATCACAGAGATTGCAGAGAGATCGCAGAGATCACAGAGAGATCACAGAGAGATCGCAGAGAGATCACTGAGATCACTGAGATCACTGAGAGATCACAGAGAGATCGCAGGAGATCACAGAGATCAGAGAGATCACAGAGAGATCGCAGAGAGATCACAGAGATCACAGAGAGATCACAGAGATCACAGAGAGATCACAGAGAGATCGCAGAGAGATCGCAGAGAGATCGCAGAGAGATCACAGAGATCACAGAGAGATCGCAGAGAGATCGCAGAGAGATCACTGAGAGATCGCAGAGAGATTGCAGAGAGATCACTGAGAGATCGCAGAGAGATCACAGAGATCGCAGAGAGTAAGTAAGTAGTAAGTAAGTTTTTATTTATATACCGCCTTTTCACTGCAGATATGAGTCTCAAAGCGGTTTACAATTGTTAATTATGGGCATTTGTCTCTCACTCCACACAGAGATGGGAGCGGGGCCAGTACAGGAGGCACATGCTAGAACTATTGGACATATTTTTAGTGGTAGGGGAAACCGGAGTACCCGGAGGAAACCTACGCAGACACAGGGAGAACATGCAAACTCCACTCAGAAAGGCCCTGGTCCGACCGGGATTCGAACCCAGGACCTTCTTGCTGAGAGGCGAGAGTGCTATCCACTCAGCCACCGTGCCGCAGATCGCAGAGAGATCACAGAGATCGCAGAGAGATCGCAGAGAGATCACAGAGATCACAGAGAGATCGCAGAGATCACAGAGAGATCGCAGAGAGATCACAGAGAGATCGCAGAGAGATCGCAGAGATCACAGAAAGATCACAGAGATCGCAGAGAGATCACAGAGAGATCACAGAGATCACAGAGAGATCACAGAGAGATCACTGAGATCACTGAGATCACTGAGAGATCACTGAGAGATCACTGAGAGATCACTGAGAGATCGCAGAGAGATCACTGAGATCACTGAGAGATCACTGAGAGATCGCAGAGAGATCACTGAGAGATCACTGAGAGATCGCAGAGAGATCACAGAGATCACAGAGAGATCGCAGAGATCACAGAGAGATCGCAGAGAGATTGCAGAGAGATCACAGAGAGATCGCAGAGAGATCGCAGAGATCACAGAGAGATCACAGAGATCGCAGAGAGATCACAGAGAGATCACAGAGATCGCAGAGAGATCACAGAGAGATCACTGAGATCACTGAGATCACTGAGAGATCACACTGAGAGATCACTGAGAGATCGCAGAGAGATCACAGAGATCACAGAGAGATCGCAGAGATCACAGAGAGATCGCAGAGAGATTGCAGAGAGATCACAGAGAGATTGCAGAGAGATCGCAGAGATCACAGAGAGATCACAGAGATCGCAGAGAGATCACAGAGAGATCACAGAGATCGCAGAGAGATCACAGAGAGATCACTGAGATCACTGAGATCACTGAGAGATCACTGAGAGATCGCAGAGAGATCACTGAGATCACTGAGAGATCACTGAGAGATCGCAGAGAGATCACTGAGAGGTGAAAACATGTGAACAATGTACTGGGATATTACAGCTTCCCTCTGACTCATCATATTTCATATACACACACACACAATCATACTGTAACGACACACACACACACACACAATCATACTCAAGCCCCGGCGATCCAAGATGGCGGCGTATTCAAACGGTCGCTGACATATTAAAGCGGAACTCGCAAAGATCTCTGGGAAACTCGCCTGTATTTGGGCATCGTCTGGTCCTCCCGGTTCTGTGCAGTGGACGAGCTCCCACGATGCATTGCGCCAAATAAGCGTGTGTGGCACGTGCACAGAGGGGCTCACGCACGTGCACAGAGGGGCTCGGCCGCGCTCTGACCAATCAGAGCAGTTCATCAGAGCGGGAGTTAGAGCCAGAGCCAGAGGAGTAGAGTTTGTGGCACTAAAGTGTGGATTTAAACAAAACCGAAGGATTTAAGAAGAAAAAAAAGTTCAGGATGACAAGGGACACTAACATCCACACAAAATCTGACCTTTATCAAAGCTGTAGGTTTTCTGTCAGGTTCTCTGTCAGGTTCTCTGTCAACTGAGGACGAGCTGTTTTAGGCTATATCCACACGAAGACAAAACGCTTATAATTTCAGAAACTTTTTCTGTAAACACGGAGTTAGCTCAGTAAATGTGTGCGTCCATATGAATGTAGTCAATACGCCTGAAAACGCTGTGAAACTATGCCAGACCTGTTGGTGGCGCTGTGACGCAATGACGGGATCAAGCCCAAACTTCCGTGACGGGAACTGGGCATGTGCAGAATGTTGTAAACAGACAACATGGCGAGTGGGCGAGCTGGTACTACATTAGTATGGACGGACGATGAGGTTGAACTGTTGCTTCGGGTCGCACTGGATTACAAAACCAACAAGCTACATTGTTGTTGTCATTATTTTCTGAGTGCGGCGCATGCGTGCTTTAACAAGAGGCGGGGCGATGACGCAAGCGTCTCAGATACATTGCGGAGAGGCAGTAACCACGGAGCGGCATATACGGAGTTTTGAAATCTTTCCACTCTGGGACCTGGTTTCAAAAATGTTCGTTTACACCCCCCCAAAACGCCGGCCTCGTATGGACGATACAATGGATTGATAAAGTATTTTTGCGTTTAGGCCTGAGCTTGACTTCGTGTGGACAGGGCCTTAGTTTACATTGAGTTCTATGGGGAACATTTCTGGGTAGCTCACGTGAATTTAGTCTGGTTTAGTCTGGTTTAGTCTGCAGTACCGCGAGATTCATGGTCCATGGTAATACTCTGTCCAGTTATTATCATAGATCCATGAGTACCGCTCACATCAGTTTTTCTCCAGTATCCAACACTACATCATTCTTCTTTTCCACTGTTTCTAAAACCACTGCTTCTGTTCTGAGAAAGATCGGCCTCCACTCTTTAATCCGTCTTTGATTAAGTGTTCAGTGTTAGCGTGTTCAGTGTTAGCGTGTTCAGTGTGAGCGTGTTCAGTGTGAGCGTTTTCAGTGTTAGCGTGTTCAGTGTTAGCGTGTTCAGTGTGAGCGTGTTCAGTGTGAGCGTTTTCAGTGTTAGCGTGTTCAGTGTTAGCGTGTTCAGTGTGAGCGTGTTCAGTGTGAGTGTGTTCAGTGTGAGCGTGTTCAGTGTGAGCGTGTTCAGTGTGAGCGTTTTCAGTGTTAGCGTGTTCAGTGTTAGCGTGTTCAGTGTTAGCGTGTTCAGTGTGAGCGTGTTCAGTGTTAGCGTGTTCAGTGTGAGCGTGTTCAGTGTGAGCGTTTTCAGTGTTAGCGTGTTCAGTGTTAGCGTGTTCAGTGTTAGCGTGTTCAGTGTGAGCGTGTTCAGTGTGAGTGTGTTCAGTGTGAGCGTGTTCAGTGTGAGCGTGTTCAGTGTGAGCGTGTTCAGTGTGAGCGTGTTCAGTGTGAGCGTGTTCAGTGTTAGCGTGTTCAGTGTGAGCGTGTTCAGTGTGAGCGTGTTCAGTGTTAGCGTGTTCAGTGTGAGCGTGTTCAGTGTTAGCGTGTTTAGTGTGAGCGTGTTCAGTGTGAGCGTGTTCAGTGTGAGCGTGTTCAGTGTTAGCGTGTTCAGTGTTAGCGTGTTTAGTGTGAGCGTGTTCAGTGTGAGCGTGTTCAGTGTGAGCGTGTTCAGTGTGAGTGTTTTCAGTGTTAGCGTGTTCAGTGTTAGCGTGTTCAGTGTGAGTGTTTTCAGTGTTAGCGTGTTCAGTGTTAGCGTGTTCAGTGTTAGCGTGTTCAGTGTTAGCGTGTTCAGTGTTAGCGTGTTTAGTGTGAGCGTGTTCAGTGTGAGCGTGTTCAGTGTGAGCGTGTTCAGTGTGAGCGTGTTCAGTGTTAGCGTGTTCAGTGTTAGCGTGTTCAGTGTTAGCGTGTTCAGTGTGAGCGTGTTCAGTGTGAGTGTGTTCAGTGTGAGCGTGTTCAGTGTTAGCGTGTTCAGTGTGAGCGTGTTCAGTGTGAGCGTTTTCAGTGTTAGCGTGTTCAGTGTTAGCGTGTTCAGTGTTAGCGTGTTCAGTGTGAGCGTGTTCGGTGTGAGTGTGTTCAGTGTGAGCGTGTTCAGTGTGAGCGTGTTCAGTGTGAGCGTTTTCAGTGTTAGCGTGTTCAGTGTTAGCGTGTTCAGTGTTAGCGTGTTCAGTGTTAGCATGTTCAGTGTTAGCGTGTTCAGTGTTAGCGTGTTCAGTGTTAGCGTGTTTAGTGTGAGCGTGTTCAGTGTGAGCGTGTTCAGTGTGAGCGTGTTCAGTGTGAGCGTGTTCAGTGTTAGCGTGTTCAGTGTGAGCGTGTTCAATGTGAGCGTGTTCAGTGTTAGCGTGTTCAGTGTGAGCGTGTTCAGTGTGAGCGTGTTCAGTGTTAGCGTGTTCAGTGTGAGCGTGTTCAGTGTGAGCGTTTTCAGTGTTAGCGTGTTCAGTGTTAGCGTGTTCAGTGTTAGCGTGTTCAGTGTGAGGCGTGTTCGGTGTGAGTGTGTTCAGTGTGAGCGTGTTCAGTGTGAGCGTGTTCAGTGTGAGCGTGTTCAGTGTGAGCGTGTTCAGTGTGAGCGTGTTCAATGTGAGCGTGTTCAGTGTTAGCGTGTTCAGTGTGAGCGTGTTCAGTGTGAGCGTGTTCAGTGTGAGCGTGTTCAGTGTGAGCGTGTTCGGTGTTAGCGTCTTCAGTGTGAGCGTGTTCAGTGTGAGCGTGTTCAGTGTGAGCGTGTTCAGTGTGAGCGTGTTCAGTGTGAGCGTGTTCAGTGTTAGCGTGTTCAGCGTGAGCGTGTTCAGTGTTAGCGTGTTCGGTGTGAGCGTGTTCGGTGTGAGCGTGTTCAGTGTGAGCGTGTTCAGTGTAAGCGTGTTCAGTGTGAGCGTGTTCAGTGTTAGCGTGTTCAGCGTGAGCGTGTTCAGTGTTAGCGTGTTCGGTGTTAGCGTGTTCAGTGTTAGCGTTTTCAGTGTTAGCGTGTTCAGTGTGAGCGTGTTCAGTGTGAGCGTGTTCACCTTGAGCGTGTTCAGTGTGAGCGTGTTCAGTGTCAGCGTGGTCAGTGTTAGCGTGTTCACTGTTGGCGTGTTCAGTGTTAGCGTGTTCACTGTTGGCGTGTTCAGTGTTAGCGTGTTCACTGTTGGCGTGTTCAGTGTCAGCGTGGTCAGTGTTAGCGTGTTCACTGTTGGCGTGTTCAGTGTTAGCGTGTTCACTGTTGGCGTGTTCAGTGTTAGCGTGTTCACTGTTGGCGTGTTCAGTGTTAGCGTGTTCACTGTTGGCGTGTTCAGTGTCAGCGTGGTCAGTGTTAGCGTGTTCACTGTTGGCGTGTTCAGTGTTAGCGTGTTCAGTGTTAGCGTGTTCAGTGTTAGCGTGTTCACTGTTGGCGTGTTCAGTGAGTGAGTGTGGGCGGTGGAAGGATTGCCTCAAACTTCTGCCAAAATCCACGGTTTGTTTGGGTTCTCGTCCCGCTCCTATAATTGTGTTTCCAGCTCCTCTGTTTGAAAACTTCCAAATGGTTTCATGTTTTTCAGAATGGACTAAACCCTTCCGGCAACTTTCCGATGTATTTATTTACTTTTTGATGATGGGGCTAGTGGGTTAGCGTAGCGTGTTTTCCGAGGGATTCCACAGAGAAAAAAGTAAAGTAAAAGTGACAGAGAAAATGCCGAGAGCGCTGGGAGCTGATGTGCTGCGGCTCAAACACTGATGCTAATTAGCTTAAATGCTTCACAAAAGAACACTGTTTAAAAGAGAGGGAGAAACGCTAGTCCCGCGCACAGACTGTGTATAAGGACCAGAGCTAACGTCGCTATAGTGTTAGCCTGATGACGATTTGAATTGACTTTGGTTTTAATAATTCTTACACACTTTCTGTTAAAAACTTAAATCCCCTTCTCAAATACTGTGTTTATCTGCTGTATAAATAATTCAACTGAAATTTCTGATCAAAACCACCAATGATTTATGAAGGAAAATCATAAAAAACGTTTGCACACCACTGTAAGCTAGCTGGTATGGAGGCCCGTTTCCGCCATGTAAAAAAAAAAAAAGCATACAGAAAGTCAAAATTGTCTGGAACGGTCTCTGGACGTCCTTCACCTGCAGATTATGAAGATATTGCCGACAGCGACCGCTGCATCCTTGAAGGAGCCAGAAATAATGTTGTTTGACTTAAACTTTCCTGTTTAAGCCCCAGACCGCGGTCGTAGGACGCAGGAGGAGCTGTCTGTTTATTTATTTATGTTAAATTCAATTTACATATATACAACATTTAAATCAAACGACTTCTTATTTCGACATAGTAACAAATAATGTGAGCAATATGTTTTTATAATAAATCAAAGGAAAATGAGCCATCGAGACATTCCAATCCAATCTGCAGTACCCCACTCTGACCAGACGATGGCGCTGAGAGGATCCACACGGAGCGAGTCTTTCCACGGCTGAAATGATGCGCTTTCTACGTGTTGAGTACGGGGTTTTATTCATGCATCTGTAATGGGTTTAAGTCCCTTTTCAAAGACCCTCACTGTTATCTGCAGAGTTATTTCTCCGGATTGTTGCTAAAAGAGCCGTGGGCTTTATTTTGTCACAATAAAATAATCAGACAAAGTACTTATTCCCTGTATGTCTCTGTGTTCTTGCTCATACGTCTGTGGTTCACCTGCCTCTGTCTGTGGTTCAGCTGCCTCTGTCTGTGGTTCTGCCTCTGTCTGTGGTTCAGCTGCCTCTGTCTGTGGTTCTGCCTCTGTCTGTGGTTCTCCTGCCTCTGTCTGTGGTTCTGCCTCTGTCTGTGGTTCTCCTGCCTCTGTCTGTGGTTCTCCTTCCTCTGTCTGTGGTTCAGCTGCCTCTGTCTGTGGTTCTGCCTCTGTCTGTGGTTCAGCTGCCTCTGTCTGTGGTTCTCCTCTGTCTGTGGTTCTCCTGCCTCTGTCTGTGGTTCTGCCTCTGTCTGTGGTTCTCCTGCCTCTGTCTGTGGTTCTCCTTCCTCTGTCTGTGGTTCAGCTGCCTCTGTCTGTGGTTCTGCCTCTGTCTGTGGTTCTCCTGCCTCTGTCTGTGGTTCAGCTGCCTCTGTCTGTGGTTCTGCCTCTGTCTGTGGTTCTCCTGCCTCTGTCTGTGGTTCTCCTGCCTCTGTCTGTGGTTCTCCTGCCTCTGTCTGTGGTTCTCCTGCCTCTGTCTGTGGTTCTCCTTCCTCTGTCTGTGGTTCTCCTGCCTCTGTCTGTGGTTCTCCTGCCTCTGTCTGTGGTTCTCCTGCCTCTGTCTGTGGTTCTCCTGCCTCTGTCTGTGGTTCTGCCTCTGTCTGTGGTTCTCCTGCCTCTGTCTGTGGTTCTCCTCTGTCTGTGGTTCTCCTGCCTCTGTCTGTGGTTCTGCCTCTGTCTGTGGTTCTCCTGCCTCTGTCTGTGGTTCTCTTGCCTCTGTCTGTGGTTCTCCTGCCTCTGTCTGTGGTTCTCCTGCCTCTGTCTGTGGTTCTCCTGCCTCTGTCTGTGGTTCTCTTGCCTCTGTCTGTGGTTCTCCTGCCTCTGTCTGTGGTTCTCCTGCCTCTGTCTGTGGTTCTCCTGCCTCTGTCTGTGGTTCTCCTGCCTCTGTCTGTGGTTCAGCTGCCTCTGTCTGTGGTTCTGCCTCTGTCTGTGGTTCTCCTGCCTCTGTCTGTGGTTCTCCTGCCTCTGTCTGTGGTTCTCCTGCCTCTGTCTGTGGTTCTCCTGCCTCTGTCTGTGGTTCTCCTTCCTCTGTCTGTGGTTCTCCTGCCTCTGTCTGTGGTTCTCCTGCCTCTGTCTGTGGTTCTCCTTCCTCTGTCTGTGGTTCTCCTGCCTCTGTCTGTGGTTCTCCTGCCTCTGTCTGTGGTTCTCTTGCCTCTGTCTGTGGTTCTCCTGCCTCTGTCTGTGGTTCTCCTGCCTCTGTCTGTGGTTCTCCTGCCTCTGTCTGTGGTTCTCCTGCCTCTGTCTGTGGTTCTCCTGCCTCATAGCCGTGATACTGACCAGATGTCACCAGTTGATGCTCAATGACTTTGAACAGCCGCATGTGTTTTATTATTAATCTTCCACAGTCCGTTTAGGATAAACTAAATAGAGGCTTCTGAAGCGGATTCTAATCATAAACGGAGAGACCGTTTGCATTTTAACGCGATTACTGCCACAACATTATTGCTGCTACTTCATGGATGTGGTCACTGTCTGTAGGAAATATCTTCACATAATCTGCAGGTAGAGGATGACCCATGGTCATAGATCTATAACAGGGATGACCCATGGTCATGGATCTATAACAGGGATGACCCATGGTCATGGATCTATAACAGGGAGGACCCATGGTCATGGATCTATAACAGGGAGGACCCATGGTCATGGATCTATAACAGGGAGGACCCATGGTCATGGATCTATAACAGGGAGGACCCATGGTCATGGATCTATAACGGGAGGACCCATGGTCATGGATCTATAACAGGGAGGACCCATGGTCATGGATCTATAACAGGGAGGACCCATGGTCATGGATCTATAACAGGGAGGACCCATGGTCATGGATCTATAACAGGGAGGACCCATGGTCATGGATCTATAACAGGGAGGACCCATGGTCATGGATCTATAACAGGGAGGACCCATGGTCATGGATCTATAAACAGGGAGGACCCATGGTCATGGATCTATAACAGGGAGGACCCATGGTCATGGATCTATAACAGGGAGGACCCATGGTCATGGATCTATAACAGGGATGACCCATGGTCATGGATCTATAACAGGGATGACCCATGGTCATGGATCTATAACAGGGATGACCCATGGTCATGGATGTTTTCAACTGCGCATGTGCAGTTGAAAACTCGTATAACTCGTTATTTTGACTTTTAAAGTTGCAATTTTGAGTTTTAAAGTCAAAATTTTAACTTTCTGTAGGCTTTTTTTTTTTTTTACATGGCGGAAACGGTCTTCCATAAGCTCGAGCCAATATCCATATATGGGCATTTGTTTTGATGGCGTTAGCGTCGTGCCGTAGCAGGGGCAGATGTAGTTATAAGACGTGTTTAAATGCTGAGGTAACTTCAAAGGAAAACCATTTGCAAACATAGACAATATTTGACACAATTTAAAACACAGTCACACGTTATTTGTGCGAACACAACACAACAATGTTATTATCTTGTATTTTAACATTAGACTGCTCCTGTTTTTAGCCTCATTCTTAATAAAGTCAATAAAGTAGTAGAATAACTTGATGCAGCACTGGTACTAGTCTAAAATAAATGATAAAAAGGACTTGTTATAACTCAGTACATTACTTAAACATAGATTTTTTCAGCTTGTTTTAGTTTTACACTGTTAAAAAAAGGGTCAATGTATTTATTTACCATTTTCTGTCCTTTTTGCTCAAACACATGTTGAGTTGAAATCCTATTCTAAGCCTGCGTTTGGAAATGTTTTATTAGAATTATTCTTGACTGTCTCCGTCTCTGCGTCTCTTTGACGTCTTTCCAAACTGAGCCGACTCCAAAGAGCGACAGACACTGAAGGTTCATTCTGTAAATGAAAGAAAGTTTATCTCGGTCTGGATCAGGTCTGGTCCTGCCGTGGTCCAGGTGTAGCAGTCTGGTCCGGTTTCAGGATTACGTCAGAGGATCAGCCGTAACCCGGGGAAACCGATGCTATCAGAGTCGCTACGGAAACGAGGATTTCCTCTGGATCTGAAACAACACCGAGCGGGAACCGGACTTTTTAGGGAATTTCAAGGACAAAGAAAAATGTTTCCCCTTTTCCTCCAAGAAGCTGGTCCTGGACTGGTGCTAGTGCTAGTTACCATAGCAACACACTGTATACATGCTAGCAGTTAGCATTTAGCCTTTCACCAAACTGTTTTTTACGGGAATTCAAGTTATAGTCACCAGTTTTAGACCAGTTTTAGAAGTATTTAAAGTGAGTAAAGGTAAAAAATAATAATAATAATTCTAAAATATCCGTATAAAACTACTGTACCACTTTACTCTGTTTTTTGTAATTTTTTTCAATTCAATTCAATGTATTTTTGTTTTGCCCTAAATCACAACATGTGGTCAGTTGTGGGGGTCCGGGGGTGATGTGGTCAGTTGTTGGAGTACGGGGGTGATGTGGTCAGTTGTTGGAGTACGGGGGTGATGTGGTCAGTTGTTGGGGTCCGGGGGTGATGTGGTCAGTTGTCGGAGTACGGGGGTGATGTGGTCAGTTGTTGGAGTACGGGGGTGATGTGGTCAGTTGTTGGGGTCCGGGGGTGATGTGGTCAGTTGTTGGGGTACGGGGGTGATGTGGTCAGTTGTTGGGGTACGGGGGTGATGTGGTCAGTTGTTGGAGTACGGGGGTGATGTGGTCAGTTGTGGGGGTCCGGGGGTGATGTGGTCAGTTGTTGGGGTCCGGGGGTGATGTGGTCAGTTGTTGGAGTACGGGGGTGATGTGGTCAGTTGTTGGAGTACGGGGGTGATGTGGTCAGTTGTTGGGGTACGGGGGTGATGTGGTCAGTTGTTGGGGTCCGGGGGTGATGTGGTCAGTTGTTGGAGTACGGGGGTGATGTGATCAGTTGTTGGGGTACGGGGGTGATGTGGTCAGTTGTTGGGGTCCGGGGGTGTAGTGGTCAGTTGTTGGAGTACGGGGGTGATGTGGTCAGTTGTTGGAGTACGGGGGTGATGTGGTCAGTTGTTGGAGTACGGGGGTGATGTGGTCAGTTGTTGGAGTACGGGGGTGATGTGGTCAGTTGTTGGAGTACGGGGGTGATGTGGTCAGTTGTTGGGGTACGGGGGTGATGTGGTCAGTTGTTGGGGTACGGGGGTGATGTGGTCAGTTGTTGGAGTACGGGGGTGATGTGGTCAGTTGTTGGGGTACGGGGGTGATGTGGTCAGTTGTTGGAGTACGGGGGTGATGTGGTCAGTTGTTGGGGTACGGGGGTGATGTGGTCAGTTGTTGGAGTACGGGGGTGATGTGGTCAGTTGTTGGGGTACGGGGGTGATGTGGTCAGTTGTTGGGGTCCGGGGGTGATGTGGTCAGTTGTTGGAGTACGGGGGTGATGTGGTCAGTTGTTGGAGTACGGGGGTGATGTGGTCAGTTGTTGGGGTACGGGGGTGATGTGGTCAGTTGTACTTCCTGCCAGTTGCCAAACCTGGACCCAGAAATACTTACATAACTACCGAACCGATCTCAAACCTCACTTTTTATCTAAAATCCTGGAAAAAACTTATGCTGAGCACTCCGCTGCCACCTGCCGGAAAATAATGTTTGATATAGTCTTTCCAATCAGTATTCTGAGCTCATCATCGCACTGAAACGGCACTAGCAAAGTCACAAATGACTTACTAACTAGCTTGCCGATTAATGGACATGTGTCACGTGTGGTCTACCTGGCCTTAGTGTGCATTTGACACCACTAGAACAGCATTCTCCATGCCAGAGGCTAGACAGGTGACTATAGGTCTTAGAGGAACAGCCCTTGGCTGGTTTAAATCCTATTTATCAGATCGATATCACTTGTCAATGTGAATAAGGACTCGTCGCCTTATTCGGGAGTGGAATTCGGTTGTGACGCGGTTCGGTACTCGGACCGATTCTTTTTACTCTTCCCTGCTGCCCTGAGGAAACATTATTAACAAAGCGATGGAATTAATTTCCACTGTGCTGATGACCACATCAGCCTTTATTGTCGATGAAGCCTAACCAGACAGATTTCAGCTAGAAAAGCTCAGTGCTGATAAAGACCTTAAATTGGTGGCTGACTCCTTAACCTTCCTTCCTTTCCAACCGGAGAAGACCAGAAGTGATCCTCTCGGTCACCGAAGCGCCTGCGTTGACTCCCTCACTAACCAGATGGTTACTCTCGATAATGTCAGTATTATACCCAGTAACACTGTATGCAGAATCTTGGAGTGTTTTTGACAAACTCTCTTCAAGGCTCTTATATAAGCCAAGCAACTAAAACGGCAGTACTTCCACTTACGGACCATCGCTACACATAGGAATTTTCCCTTCTTAAAAGTGACGCGGAAAAATCTTCACGCGGTTGTCACCTCAAGGCTCGACTACTGTAAGCTTTACTGGCAGCGTGCCCTAAAGGCCTCTTTGAGAGCTTCCAGCTCGTTCAGACAAACCGCAGCTCGGATTTAACAGGTACCAAAAGGAGGAGCACATACTCCCGGTGTTTAAAATCACTCCCCTGGTCCCTGTGGAGTGATTTTAAAACACCGGAGTTATGTGCCTCCCTCCTTTTGCGTACTGTTAAGATCCTAAGCTGCTGTTTTCTGAACGAGCTGGCACAGCTCTTCAAGAGGCTAGTAGGGCACGCTGCCAGTAACGGGTACAGTAGTCGAGCCTTGAGGGTGACAACGCGTGACATGAGTTTTTTCCGCGTCTCTTTTTAGGAGGAAATTCCTAATTTTAGCGATTTGTTCCCGTAAGTGGAAGTACGCCGTTGTAGTTGCTTGGCCTTATATAAGCCTTGCAGGAGAGTTCTTGGTCAAAAATGACTCAAGATTCCTCACGTGTTACTGGGGTATAATATGACATTAACGAGAGTATATCCATCTGGTTAGTGAGGGAGTCACGCAGGCGCCTTGGACCGAGTAGGATCGAACTTCTGTTTCTCCCGGGTGAGATCGTAGCAGTTAGAGTCATCCACCATTTTAAGGTCCTTTATGCAGGGGCACCGAGCTTTTCTAGCTGATCTGTCGGGTTCGGCTTCATTCGAAGATAAAGCTGTGCGTCATCTGCAGCAGTGGAAGTCATTCCTGCTTTTTTACTAATGTTTCCCGTGGCCGCATGTAGAGAGTAAAATAGAATCGGTCCGAGTACCGAACCCTGCGGCACACCGACATTCCACTCCAGGAATAAGGCGGTAGAATTCTGATTCACACTTGCCGAAGTGATATCGATTGAATAAATATGATTTAACCAGCCAAGGGCTGTTTCCTCTTAGACCTAATCACATTCTCGCCTCTGCAGTGTAGAATGCTGTGGTCTATTGAGTCAATGCGCAGCACTAAGGTCCAGTAGGACGAGCACTGACACTGTCCCATTATCGGCAGCTAGTAGTAAGTCATTTGTGACTTTGGTACGAGTGCCGTTTTCAGTGCTATGATGCGCTCTGCATCCCTGATTGAAAGACTTCAAACCATATTTTTTTCCTGCAGGTGGCCGCGGAGCTGCTCAGCTATAAGTTTTTCCAGGATTTTAGATATAACAGGAAGGTTTGAGATCGGTCGTAGTTTGTTACGTTATTTCTGGGTCCAGGTTTGTTTTCTCAGAGGGGTTTGATTACGCGGTTTTAAAAGCTTGTGGGCCCATAGCCCAATTGTAGGGATGCCGTTTAATTTATATTTACGATAGGCTCAATTATCAAGGAAGTATCTATGACTTGAAGATCCCATAGTCCGGGGATGCGGTCTAAACATGCAAGTTTGGGGGGGAGGCTTTTGAGGATGTGACCCACAGAGATCACCTACTGCTTGGCTCCACAGCCTGACTTTATAAGGGCCCACTGAATGAGTCTAAGTGGGAAGTCCCCGTCTGGCGCCGTTTCAACTGTCCATACCAACAGCAGGAGCAACCTCCTCAGCTTGTCACGGATGCCGATGTAATTTTATTATTAAAGGACAGTGGAGAAAGTCGACACTGTCAGTGAGCTTGGAATTTTAGGCTTCGATTTGCGCTATGGCAAGTTTGTGAGTTTAGCGACGGTGACCAAACACAAATTACTGTTGTTTTTATTCCGCTACTCATAACGTTGAATAAGTATTGCCGTTCGAGCCCGCGAAGGGCCTTTTGTGGTTTCGGAGACTGCTTTCCACTCCCTGTGGGGACAGCTCCCGAGAGGGGGAGTGGGATATATAGCTCTCATTTTCTGACGACGTCCTGTTTTTTAAAGTGTGGAGTTGAACCACTGTTACCAGGGGACCGATGATCTAATCTAATGGTTTTCTGTTTTAAAGGAGCTGCCTACATTTAATGCAGCTTTTAAAGACTCCATAGTGTTGCCCAACCGTTTGGTCAATGATGAGGGACTGCAGCTGCTGTGAACAGGTTTCACCTGCAGCAGTATTCAACATAGGCTGTATTAGGTTCCTTTGAACCTTGTGATTAGATTTTATCTTTAAGGTTCTTTCATTATGTGGCTTTTATCTTGCGGGACGGAACGAGTCCTCCAAAGCGAGAATCAAACCGTGATCAGAACTGGTCAAGCCAGCACGAGCATATAGGACGCTGGATTTTCAACATTGGAGAATCACAGCCGTTGGTAGGTCAGGACAAGTCCAAGTGTGGTTTATGAATGTGAGTGGTTCTCTGACATTCCTGAGTAGAATCCCCCACCATCTAGGACGGCACTGAAAGTTTGTTTACGCTGTCAGCGTGCTGTCGTCCTCATGTTTATTGCGTCTCCAGTTACTAACTTTGTATTTTCCACTTCCCAAAACTAGGTTTGTAATGAAAGTCAGAGAATTCTGTTAGGAACTCGCTGTAAGGACCAGGAGGTCGGTATACAACTATAACTTGTTACTGCTTTTTGTTTTTCTCCCACCCAGGAAGGGATTGAAAGTGTTAAGGTTTTCAACACGAGTCGTGAAATAAGCTGTTGTTGGTTTGGGCTAAGACCCAAGTTGGTGTGTGATATACTGCAACACCACCGCCCGCGTCCTTGTAGCTCTGGCTTTCTGGTAGTTAACATGCGTCGGCGGAGTGCCACTCATTCAATCTAAACGTACTGTCTGTTGGAGCCCAAGTTCCAGACGAGCCGCAAAACAGATCCCACATGGACCTTGTCTATAATAAGGTTCGTTTATGAGAAGCGATTTTAGACGAGAGTTGATCCGACGTTCATTAAACCCACATTTACCACCTCCCGCTTAGCAATATTTCTGTCTGTCTCTGAACTTTTATTAAGTTACTGTGTTGTCACCTAGGGTCCAGATTTCCTCGCATATAGTGCATTAGACTTCCAAGCGGGGGGAAACACACCACACCCAAGTTTCAATCTGACTAGGTTACTGAGGCTAGTAAACTGAGCACACCCAGGCACACCACACATGCACACATGTTTCAATCTGACTAGCTTCTGAGGCTAGTAATGAAACAGATGGGGCCTCAGAGGTTGTGGCAGAGCAGCTCTGCACCCGGGCCCTCTCGTTCTCGCATCGTCATTTGCGCCGGGCCAGACAGTTTCGAGCCAGGGCCCAACTCTCTTAGCACAAAAGGGATGTACCCGCCAAGTATGGGTGGATATCCTTCCCGAGCGGGATGAGACGGGCCTTTACCCACCATGATCCCCCCCCATTTGTCCATCATGAACAAACCCACTTCGAGTCGGCCACAGCAGACAGCCAGCGGTTGAAAGCCCGAGTGTCTGCCTGACATGCTTCTGCATGCTTCAGAGCAGGTAGGGCCCAGAGAAGATGACAGAGTCGGCCCATTGTGCTAGCCAGCTTGCCACCGGCGGCGACTTGCAGCTTCAACACTGGACTGTTTCCGCCGAACGGGTCAATACCACCGCTGTGAATACAATTCGACGGAAACGCTTGCTTGTGGGTCATCATGAGCCTCAGATTCCCCTTCAATATCACCACGCTGGGCCCCAGGAAGCACCGAACAGTGGCTCCTGGGATCTTAAACACCTCTAACAAATAGAGGGCGCCAGATTACCAGCACATCACGCGACTCCATCGGCTCTCTCAGCAGCTCTTCTCAGCCTAGCTCCTCTCGGTGCGGGCCTTCTTTCCCCGCCCGGCGCGCGGCGGGCGCAGCCGGGACAGAGCGTCCAGCGTGTAAACACTTGCTAACCGGAGGGGCCCCTAATGGAGGATCTACCCAACAACCACCTGTCGCTCTCCGAAACAGTCACAAAGCCATCACTATCCTGGGTCTTGTCCCAGCTG